>BHFT01002839.1:0-27065 GCA_004320025.1 Laticauda laticaudata
TGCTGAAACGTTGCTACAACTTTAAAAGCACTACAATGACGTGGGATAATACCTGAAGGAAGCTGAACACCTTCATGGTTGAAAGCTTTTGGGAGCTTTCATGTATTTTGGAAAAAAAAATGATTGTATGAAATTAGCATCCACCCCTCTTCTAGAAAAATAAAATATCCTAGGAAATATTAAAAAGACAGAATATTTCCCCTAAAAAGAGTAGAAACTCAGAAGCAGAAACTCACCCCCACCTTTATTAATGGGTGGGCCATTGAGGCCTGGGCCTTAATTTTATATAACAAAGATCTCCAGGTAGAGCTATTGGAATTGTCTAAAATCCTTTTATTACATCATAATCCAGCAAGGCTCAACCAAACCTGGAACTCAGGTGAAGCCATGTGATCCAAACAAAGCCTACAAAGTTAGCTAACACCCCTACCCCTGGGAGTCTGACAGCAATGAGATACATTTTTTGCACAGGAACAGGAAACAGTAAGATGGGGCCCAACAGAGGGTATATAAGGGTCACTCAACATCTTGGCCCTTCCTTCTCTTTTCCTTCACTTTGAAGCATGTGATCATCCTTTTCACTTTGGAGCTCCAAGCCATGTCCACCATTAAACCATCTTTCCAAACAGCCTCCATGTTTTCAGTGTCTTTTTCCCCACTGAGAACTGAACCCAGAAGGATATTTCTTTCAACAATGGCAAAACTGATTCACAACATAAATTTAATTAAGCAAGAACAGTTTCCTTCCACATAAGTATATCAGCAATAAATACAGTGATAACTGGATTTTTGCCTTTTGGGAGCCTTAGAAATTAGCAATAATAACTAATATTAAATGAAACATTTAAATATCTTGGATAAGGATATCTACGGATAGAGATTTATTTTTGAAATTTTTTAGCCATGGTTTTCTTTATTAACTTAAATGTAGCAGTTCTTCTTTATATTATCTTGTTTTTTTTATTGTTACTTTCCAATATTTGCCTTTTTAACATATATTTTAATATTTTAACAATATAGGCATGGTACAGAAGTTGTTCAAACTATTGTATCTGAACATGAATACTGATTTCTGAGGGAATGGAATATTTCCTGCACTACAACTTTTCCTGCGAGGAAAAAAAAAATCCCTTAATCAGATAGGTTAGCAGTAAGCAACTATCACTTGGAATCTCACACCATCTTCCTCATTTTGCCTCAATTTCTGACATCTTTAGCAAGCAAACAGATATCCCTCACTGCCCATCTCACACACACACCTCAACTAGAATGAGCTCCTGGATCTGAAAAAACAAATAGAAGAAGATAACAAGAAAATAAGAAGAGAGGACATGAGTATCAGAAAGTGAGAAAGGTCACAGATAGTCTCTGATTTATGATCACAATGGACTTCAGGATTTAGATTATAATTTGTTGTAGTCGTAAATCAAGTCACCACCTGACTGGACTTGATTTTATGACTGTTTTTACTGTGGTTTTAAAACAAGTCATCATAATCATTAAGTGAACCATATAGTTGTTAAGTAAATGCAGCATATCCAGAGGGTGTTCTTTGCAGTTTTCTATCTATCAGAAAATGACAAAAAAAAGATGCCACAAATTGACATCATGTGAGCTTGGAATGGTGTAACTGTTTATAAATGCAAACTGCTTGCCAAGTGCACAAAATACAATCATATGGCTGCAAGGTACAATAATAATAATTTCAAGGACAGGTCGTAAAAAGTCTTTCATAACTTTGAATAGTTATTAAACAACCAGCTATATGTTAAGGTCTGTATCAAACAGACCTTGCTTTAACTCCATCAAAAAGTGTCCTCTAACAGATCACTGACAAGGCAAGTCCACCCTATTTTAATGTGACTATAGATCTAGCATCTGTTTTCTGTGCTGTGGTTAGTGTGTTTGGTAGAAACAAAGCAACACAAAGACCCAGGAAAGGTCAGACTTTTTCACAATTTTTTTCACTTAAGGATTATATAACACCCAAAATTTGTTAACTACTGTTCTGGTCATATGACATGCATAGAATAACTGTGAGCCCCAATTAAATTTAAAGTAAAACTCTCTAGTCACATAAGAATTACATTGTTCATAGTTTGGGATATAAAAATCAATCTGACTAAATATATCTTTTTTAAAATCTTTTTTTGCTTCTTTTTATCTGTAAAAGATTTTTAAATGTCTTTTTGTAAATAAATAATTGTATTCATTATGAAGAATATTATCTCTAATAGATAACATGTGATAATATTTTTATCAAGAAAATCAAGGATTCTATCAATCATATGTCAAATAGTATTCTCAGAGGCCTTTGAGATAATAGTTTTATGTCTGCCTGGGATATAGTTTTCAATAAAACCTCAATTGATCTGTCTTAGTTATTTGAAATTTATATTTAATGCCGAGAGATTTAAATTTTATACACAGAGCAGGTGAAGGCCCAGAGCCAGAAATGGCCCACCTACCAAAGTTTTAAGTACAAGTCCCAATCAGAATTGTTTTGCACAGGCACAGACTCTCTCTCTCTCTCACACATACACAGGATAGATAGATAGATAGATAGATAGATAGATAGATAGATAGATAGATAGATAGATAGATAGATAGATAATGATATTGAATTATAGTTCAAATATATCTGAACAACTCATATTGATATGATAATCAATAGCATGGCATTCTTTTATAGCATGTATTAATTCATTTTCATCAATAAAAGTAGATTAATATGTGTGCATCATCCTATTATTTTTTGCAAGGAACCTTGTTTTTCAGTTGTACTTGACTGATTGCTCAATACAATTATTTTTTCTTTATTATATAATTTTTAATGATATATAACTGTATGAATCCATGGTTCACATAACCATATTCATAAATTCATTCTAATTCACATTAATTTCTATTTTAAGAGTTTGACAATAAACACAAATCCTATCAAATGTATATGTGTAGATAGATGGATAGATAGATAGATGGATAGATTGATAGATAGATAGATAGATAGATAGATAGATAGATAGATAGATAGATAGATAGATAGATAGATGATAGATAGACAGACAGATATACACAATTCTAAATATAAATAGTATGTATAGAGAAATATGTAAGAAAAATTTGCTAAGGGTGGTGAAGAAGATATGAAAGCTATCACCAATCACCAATAAATCATTAATATCAACAAAATAATCAGATATCTGAAGTTCCTTAAAAGTATTGTATTTTACAGAGTTATGTTCCTTCTCCATTCTTTCACTATTAAATTCCTCATTGCTGGTTAAATAAGGAAAACCTAGTTAAAAAACCTAAATTTAATTTGTAATTAGTAAGTAAATGACTAAAATAAAGAACAAAAGTGAGCTTTTGAAAAATAAATCTAAATAAGCTTTCTGAAATAAAGGACTGTCCTTAGACATAACAGGGAAGATACAAGAGTTTCTGCATCTTTTTCAAATCTGGGTAGGGGCCTAAAAGATAGAGCTGCTCTCTGAATTATTGCTTTGATAGACACTTAGGATTCTGTAGTGACAACAGAGATCAGTCACATCTGTGCAACTTGGGTGGAGATATAAAAGTGAGCCTTTTTATACATTAGCAATCTTATTGCAAGAAACCTTTCTGAAGAAATAGAGATTATAAATGTAGTGAAAAACATAAAGTTAAACACTACTTAGCTTAGGCCAGAGAAAGATTCTTTGAACACAAGAGTAATTGTTTTTCTTGTCAATAAATCACATAAAGAGAATATTATGTCATAAATAATGTGCCTATTCTTTTAAGTGTTCAGAGAATGAGGAAGTGGTGTATTTGTTCACTCTGCTGAAGGGTGCAATTCTAGGGTGCTAAATGATCTTTATTGCAGCAGGTTCAAGAGGTGAATATTTTGCCTGAAAGATACACTAGCTAAAAGCTGCAGTGAAATCCAAGTTGCTTTTAGAGCACCTGAAATTTCTACTCTACTCTACTCTACTCTACTCCACTCCACTCCACTCCACTCCATTCCATTCCATTCCATTCCATTCTATCTATTATCCCTCTATCATCTATATATTATCTCACTATATCTATGTCACTCACTCACTCTTTATAAAAGACTAAGTTAATTTTTATTATATTATCCTTTTGTATGATTTGTGAATGTGGAATAAATTATTAAAATTATTGATAATTTATCAATGGCTTATTGTGGAGAATTTATAGAATAAATTTAAAACCTAAGGGGAGAGTACTTGTTCCCCTTAGGTTTTAAATTTATTCTATAAATTCTCCACAATAAGCCATACTAGAAGGATAATATAATAAAAATTAACTTAGTCTTTTATAAAGAGTGAGTGAGTGACATAGATATAGTGAGATAATATATAGATGATAGAGGGATAATAGATAGAATGGAATGGAATGGAATGGAATGGAGTGGNTGGAGTGGAGTGGAGTGGAGTGGAGTGGAGTGGAGTGGAGTGGAGTGGAGTGGAGTGGAGTGGAGTAGAGTAGAGTAGAATAGAATTCTTTATTGGCCAAGTGTGATTTGAAACACAAGGAATTTGTCTTGGTGCAAATCCTCTCAGTTTACATAAAAGAAAAGATACATTCATCAAGAGTTAAGAATTATAAGGTACAACACTTAAAAATAGTCATAATGTACAATAAGCAATCAAATTATAATAAGAAACAGTCAATATAAGTCATAAGGATAGAAGCAACAAAGTTACAGTCATACAGTCACAAGTGGGATGGATAGATGACAGACAGATAGATAATATATCCATATCCCTAATATCTATGACCTTTTTTGTATACCCCGCTGTAGCTGATAATAAAGTATAAATAAAAATTTTTAAGTGTCCATTAATGGGTATCCTTAGCCCTCCCAGGTAAGTCAGACAGGACACATGACAAGATGAACATGTTCTACTTTACTTTAATTACATTGTTAGAATCTTTTGAGTCTGAAAGTACAAACTACCTGCTGTTGCTTCTAATTCAACCCATTTAGTTTCTTTCTCTGACTATAGAGCCATGGGTGGGGGGTGGGGGGTGGAGAGAGAGTGTTCCTTCCTCTCTTGTCTCATGGCTTCCCAGACAGCACCTCTTCCCCTTATTTTCATCCACACATTCCTTTACAGGGTACGATAGGATTATTCAAACCAGTGTCACACATAACAAGTATTAAGGTCATCCACACATTTCTTTACAGGGTACGATAGGATTATTCAAACCAGTGTCACCCATAACAAGTATTATAACTGAGATGATAATCATACAAGATATAAATACAACAAATTTTAGCCTCTCTGCTTTTAATTTATTTTATTTTTGAGGGCTTTATAGCAGTGTTCAAGGTTATGCAAATAAGAAGCAAATCTCCTGTTCGTCAGACTAACCGCATTAAAATTTATTTGGGATAATTTGGCTCAAATATTTCTACATTATTATTTATGAAGTGTTGGAGATTCTTGAAGGCTCCAGCAAGTTGGATTTGAATTCCAATAGCAACCCTATGACTTTCTTACCATACAAAACTATTGCTTTAGAATTACTTGTACATATTGTATATCATAAATATATACACATTTCCTTAATATCAGCATGTAAGACTAATGCAGTAAAACCTATGATCCCTTAAAGGCAGACAAATTTATTAGACCATAAGTTTTCACATATGAGAATCCATTGACATTATAATTATGTATGAGTGTGGGAGGTCTCATTGAATTATCCTAAATTAGTAGACCTTCAATAAAGGGATTACACCTGAATGGGAAGTATCAGTCCTCACTACTAAATATATATCTCTAATTCAAGCCACGGATATTGGTTAATATGTATATTCTTAATCCTAGGATGAATTGCTGAAGGTGACATTTGGATTGTAGGTGCAGTATCTGTCATTTGCTGAGTCAGATGCACCTATGAATCTGTCTCAAGTCATTTTTGAGATCTGAGTCCATAATATTCAACATTCTCCATCATAATTGTAAATTGTGAGTAGTGGAAACAATTTCTCCACATTTCTACTGAGGAAGAATACTTTTTTCAACAATTTTTCAAGAGCAAGAATCCCAATAGCATGATAATAGCAGACTTGGAGTAGTTTTGGTGGGAAAAAAGCCCTTGAGAGGAATTATTTCTCATAAGTTTCAATCTTTTCTTGAAATTCAATTGAAGAGTAGTCACCAGAGATATTATAAGTCCTGAAGAAATGTTTGTACACTTCATATATACCCCTTGGCTACTTCCCAAATTATTAAGTTTAGGGATACCATATTCCATCTATGAATATTTGTCTGAAAGACTTTAAAACAATTTCTGAAGCAAATTCTTTAGCATCTAATTGAACAAAAATGACTTTAAAATACCAGAAGTGCTCCAGCTAACAATATTTATGGAGAAACCAATGCCAAATAACAAAAAAGTAAACACCACAATTCTAAGTAGAAAGATAATTCTAGGTTTGATGAAGGATTGGGCAAGCGTCATTTGGTTGTTTGGTATCCAGCTTACTCCATTGTCTTTATAGTTGGATTCATCATTTTAACCCACAGCAATTTATCATAAAGGTTTTATCACTTCTCGATGCCAATTGATGAAACTGCTCAATATAACTGCCTCAATATTTGTTCTTTGGGCTTAGAACAATAGAGAATTATTACAGTGGCATTAGAAATGGTACATTGGGTTGTGCTAATGGCAGGAAAGGACTGGAGTGTTTTGAAGTACTGAAACTATTTTTTTATGTTCCCTTATTTCTCCCATCAAAAAAGCAAGATGAGCAATTGGGAATCTCACAAATACTTCACACTTCTTAGTAATTGGACCGATGCCAGAAAGCTATTTCAATATATGAGGCCAGGATTTTCAGAATATTTGGCAAAAAACACTGACTCTCCTCAACACCTAGTGTGATGTATGTCAAGACAGTAGAATGTAGATGGTAGAAATGTTAATATATAAAAGGAGCTTCAAAAACATCCAGCTTTTTCAGTATTTTGTGTATTTCTATAAACCCAATCCAGCCTACTGGATTTGTTCTGTCACTGAATAAAAGGATGTCACGAACCTAAACTCTGAACTCTGTATGATCTTCGGTAAAAAGTATTGGTCCAATAAAGACAAAGAACCTTGGACATAAAATTCTTCTCCATATCAAGGCAAAGGTACAATATTGGTTCTCCTCAAGGAAATGTTTTATATTATCTTCAAATTTCAGTTAGCAGTTCCACAGCCAGAAGAAACTTTTGGATACCTCTGGCATATGCAGAAAGAATTCTCAGAGCATTTGTATTTCAGGAATATGTCAAAGCAAAGCAAAGTAATATGATAACAAAAATAATTACATGAAAGTGGGGTAGAGAAAGGTACATTAGAGCATGTTTGAAGGATGATTCTTGAACTATTTTTGAAGCAGAAACCTCTTTGAAGATGTATAATATTTGTTAATTAATATTTGTTATGAATGAAATTTATATTTGTTGTGAATGAAACAACACAAGAGCAAACAATAAATACAAACTCAATATCTGGAATACTCTACCTGACTCTGTGGTTTCTTCCCCAAACCCCAAAAACTTTAACTTCAGACTATCTACTATTAACCTCACCCTTTTCCTAAGAGTTCTGTAGGGGTTGTGCATAAGCACACCAACGTGCCTACCATCCCTGTCCTATTGTTTCTTTTATTTTTATTTTTCTTATATGTATCCATGTATTCATAACTATGTTTTACTTATACCTATTATCTTGTAAGCAATTGACATAAACAAACAAACAAACAATAAATAAATAAATAAATGTATTCCAGGATAAATGTTGAATCCAATCTGGGTCGGTCACCGGGACCAGAGATTTTGTCTTCTGAGCTTTTGGACTAGTGGTGGAAACCATATTCTGGGAATGTCTGCTCTGCTATAGAGAAGTTCTCTGAAGATTGGGCTCCAGCATGAGTCAGTCTGATGACTGACCCAGATTGGATCCTGATATTTGTTAAATGTGTGGATTTCCCATGATAAACCAATGAATACCTACATATTAAAAATAGTTTCTTCTCATATACATATAGGATCCATATATGCAGAGTAGGGTATAGTTTAGTGAAACCCCAAAATTCCTGATGAGTATTTCACCTAACTGACTCATTCCAGCAAAATAGATTTTGTGATGACAGCATGATGGATTAGGAGTGCACAACACATTGCAAACTTCACTGTCAAATCAGACGAACAGAAGGAACAGTGATGTTTCCTGAAGACTAGAGTGATTACAAGTGTGTAACACATTATTAGTTCAAAAGTAAACCAAAGTTTAATTTTGCAAGGAAACAAGACAGGATTGTCATCAACTGTGCTGCTTCTGGCACTCATGGAATTCCATTTTAGATTAAGCCATGGTTGAAAGATAGAATTTCAATTGTTGTAGGAAATGTTTCTCCTTTGGGGTACCAAAGTTCCAATCCAATTTAAAAATATTCCATTTCATTTCAAATAAGTAAACAGTAAGGAACTTGAACTTCCTTTCAAAAGGACAGGCCACCAAGTTCTCTCTATAGTCTATAAATTTGGAACTTCCTTGGAAAACACATGTAGTTCGGTATTTAAAAAAGATACCAAGAGAAATGTCTTTCAGGCACAGGAATGGTAATACTCATTGTCTGGGTTTATACAACACTTTAAATCTGGCGTAATAAAAATCAGTTGCTGTATTCATATGTCATGCCTGCCCCACCAAATTAAACCATGTTATTACCTAATGTGATCCCCTAGTTCACCCAGCATGTTAATGTAAAGGCCCTGTCACACTGCCCAACGGATGCAAAATGGACACAACGGACGAGAAAAATGTTCCATCTGTTGTTATCTGTTATTCCACTCTCAGAAGGGGCAAAATTGCATAACCAGAGCGGATAACACGAAAGGAACTGACGCGGGAGATACAAGAGCGGATGGAAAGCAGATGCGGAACGAAGCCGAGCAGATGGAAGAACGGATGAAGCGGATTCAGAGCGGATGTGTAGCGGATGCGTAGAGGATGTAGAGCAGATGCATAGAGGATGCAGAGCGGATGCGTAGAGGATGCGATAGAGGATGCAGAACGGATGCACAGTGGATGAAGCGGATGCAGAGCGGATGCATAACGGATGCACAGTGGGAGCCTAGCGGGAGCCTAGCGGATGCCGAGAGTTAATTGCACATGCGGGGAGGATGCATTGCGTCAGCCCCGTGGATATAACGGAAGCAGCTCGGAAGCAGGTCGCCATTCAGAGGAAAATCTGCTTCCAGACACATCGACTGCCTTGCCTGTCCTGCCTGCATGTCTGCCTGCCAGCCTTGCTGTCAGCCTTGCTGTCTGCCTGCCTGCCAGCCTTCCTGACCAGCCTCCCTGCAAGCCTTGCTACTGCCTGCTGCCAGCCTTGCTGCAGCCAGTCTGCCTGCCAGCCTTGCTGCCTGCCTGCCTGCATGCCAGCCTTGGTTTCATGCCTGCTGCCAGCCTTGGTGCCTGCCTGCCAGCCTGCTGCCTGCCAGCCTGCCTACAAGCCTTGGTGCATGCCTGCGCCAGCCTTGGTGCATGCCTGCCTGCCAGCCTTCCTGCCAGCCTTGGTGCCTGCTTCCCTGCCAGCCTTCCTGCCAGCCTTGGTTCCTGCCAGCTCCCTGCCAGCCAGCAACCCACAACCATGCTGAAGCACAGCAAGCCTCAGCCATCTGCTGCCAGCCCTTGCAAGAGGGACAGGGCTACCATCCGCCCCTTGGCCTCACTCTGGTTCTGCTGGGGCTTCTGCAACATGGGCTCGCTCTTCTGGGGCTGGGGCTTCTGCTGCTTCTGATTTTGGAGGAGCTGATGACAAGCACTCCAGCACCAGCCACCTCCACAGCACCTGCACCCTTCACCCTGAGACAGAGCGACCAAGAGGAGTGCCAGAGACTCATTTTTGTTTTTATAGCTTCTTGTTAATAAAGTATATTTTTGATTCATACACTTGCTTCATTTTTTTTTTTTAATAAAGTCTTGCTGGAAACTTTTAGAAATGGTTTAAGCCTTGCATGCTGTGGGATGGGTTAAGATAGCAGTGGGATGGCAGGGATACCTTTGGGATGGGTAATAGCTGTGGGATAGATAAACCTCCAGTGCAAGCATAGTGGGACTATAAGGTCACCCTCCCAGCTGCCACACCTTTGGCCCTTTATTATTCAATAACAATGTAAGCATTGATCCACACATTTGAACATAAACACAACTCTTTATTAAAGCCCTGTTCATTGTAGGCCCACCCAACATACATGGCCCAATCTCATCCGTGTGATGAGACAGGCTGAAGGAAGCATCCATTAATCATCTATCATCCTGTCTTGCCACTCCACTGCTCCACCTGGGGAGTTGCACCAGTGTCTCAGGAGGTTGCGCTGCTTCTTCCCTTCATGTGAGGTTCTGTTGGGCCTTGCACATCCTCAGTGTCTATCAGTTTCGCCCTTGCCTCCATTCCCAGGCTCCATGCCCCATTGCCTTGTTGAGGGTCCACGAGCCTGTTCTGCAAGACTGGGTAGCAGGTGCGCATGAGATTGTGCAGGATGCAGCAAGCTTCCATGATCCTCCTCACGGTTTCTGGGCAATGCTGCATGGTGGTGAGAAGTATCTGGAACCTGTTGGCCAGGGTGCAAGGCGTTCTCCACCACCCGCCTTGCCTGGACAGCCTGTAGTTGAAGATCCTCTCTTCACGAGTGAGGAGTCTGAAGTGTAGGGCTTCATGAGGTAGGTTGTGAGGGAAAGGTGTCATCCCCACGAGGAAGTAGGGCACATCTTGTGTGTCGTTGGGCAGGGGTTCTGGATCTGGGAAGCCCACGATGAGGTTCCATTCCAGCTCCTCCTTGAGGGACTGCGTTGTATACCTGGCATCTGAAGATGAGCCGTTGCCTGAAGCATCGATGTACATGAACTTGTAGTCAGCATCGACCATGGCGAAGAGGATGATGCTGAAGAAGCCCTTGTAATTGAAAGAAGTGGACCCCGACTTGGCTGGAGCTTTGCAGGCCACGTGCTTGCATTCGATGGCTCCAACGGTGTGGGGAAGTTCCACTTCTGATACCACTGCTCTGCAACTTTCTTCCATCCTTCTTCAGTGGAGGGGCACTGGAGAGTCCTGCTTGTATTCTTCGATGATGGCCTGTGTATAACTATGGTGGCATTCATATGTTTGCAACTTTGTATCATTGCAACTATATATTGTTCAGGCATTTATACATTGTATCACCACGTATAATCATTGAGCTTCTGTCTCCTCAGTGACCTTTTGCAGGACACGTACAGGGACAAGGAGTTAAACATCTGTAGAAATAGCTTACTACATTGTAATTAGTTTTGTAACATGCAGCTTTGTAAAGCAGGAATATCCTGATTGAATTGTAATCTTGCGATCCTGTCTGACCTGGAATTTTGCCTTATCTGAGTTAATTAAAATCATGTGTATTTTTGTCTGACCTGGGCTTGAACTAGGCTCTGTATAAAAAATCACCTCCTTTTTGATTGAGCATAATAAAAGAGCGTGTATCCAGACCTTCTGTGCACACTCATCCGAGGAACTTCGTCTCCTGTCATTTCTTTCTCCTTTCGCTCCCTATCATGAGGGCCATCTAATGCGGGATAAGCAGATACCGCATTTTGGTGACCCCGACGTGATTCCCAAGGGGATACGTTGCGACGCGCTCATATTCTTGCCCGCTCGAGGGGAGCTGTGCATCGCCAGGCCTGAAGCGAATTGCACATCATCGATCTGAAACACGGTCTCGACTGTAATATGGGCGGAAACTTTTCTCACAACAGACAGAGCATCTGAAGGAATTGGAGGGAGTTAGTCGCTTCTTCTTCTAAATATTCTGCTAATTTAAAGGGCTCGCCTGTAAAAAATGAAACCTATTGCTACCTTATTGACTTATGTGTGGCAACATTGTCCCAATTATCCAGAGAAAGGGTCCTTAAAAATTTCCATTTGGCAAAAAATTGGTGACTATCTCCATAGTCCCCCTCGTGCACCTACTGGCATTTTGTCACTTGGAGGAAAATTATGGAGGCTTTAAAAGTCCATTATAAAATAGAAGCAGAGAATGTATTTGAATCCCCCCCACCAAGTTATGATAACTTTTCTGTCCTTCAACCCTCTGCTCCCAATGATCATAAATCATTACGGGAGCCTCCCTCCATCCAATCCACTTCTTAAATGTAGGCCCTCGTTCCTCCACCACCCTCCCGAGGTGGGGGGGGTTGTAAAAGCCTTCAACAAGCCTTTTATGAAGGAGAAATGGATGAGGACACCCTTGCAGCTGCCTCTCTTTATCCTATCATACAAGCTGGCAATCCTCCAGCTCCTCAGTATACCCCAAATGTCATACAAAAAATGATAAAGGATTTAAAAAGCAGCTTGCAAGGAAAATGGTATTCAATCTCGCTATGTACAGGGTCTTTTAGGATCAATAGCCCAACCAGGAAGCTGACTTGATAAATGCTGATTGGCGTAATTATTTCACATGATCCTCACGCCTTCACAATTTTTGGTCTGGGAGTCAGAATTTCATAAGCGTACTGCAGCCACAGCCGCTAGAGGCTTGCCGGCAAATGTCACTCTAGATATGCTTAACGGTACTGGCACTATGTTTACCGTTGCCCAGCAGATTGCCACAGACGCAGCTGCTTTCCCTATATTACAGGATTGTTGCTTTGGCCACTGCTCGAAAAATTGATAATGCAGATGCGTGCCCAAATCTTTTTCTTAAGTCATTCAAGACCTTCTGAGCCTTTTTCCTCCTTATATAAATCGTCTCACAGAAGCCTTAGAGAGACAAATTGATATGAGGAGGCTTGTAATGAATTAAAATTGAAACTTGCTTATGAAAACTCAAACGCTGATTGGTAAGAAAGTTTTACAACCATTAATTAATAAGAGAAATGTTACCTTGGCAGATTATCTTACAGCTGCCGAATCATAGGAACCACATCTCATTCCATGTCTACTCTAGCTACTGCTATTACTGAAGGCATGCAGCAGAACATGAGCTCTCTTTCCCTATTTCCCAACAAAACACTCGCAAAATGGGCAATTGTTTTAATTGTGGCAAGCCAGGTCACTTTAAGACAGATCAGAGCCCCGGGGGGGAGCAAATATTGTTAAGAAACCAGGTAGCCTTCGCCCAAAGACGCTATGGCCCTCGATGCCAAAAGGGCTATCATTGGCTAATCAGTTGCAGAGTCACAAAAGAATGAAAACAGCAGATAACCCTGCAATCATTCAAAAAACCTTTTTTGAATCAGGGAAACTAGAAACGGGGCCAGCACCAGCCCCACAATAAAGGCTGCTGAAACGTGTAACTTTCTTCTTTCGCTCTATGATCTTGTTGCTAATGAACTGTTACTATCTTCCTGGGTGTTGCTGACTTTTTCTTTGTTACGTCTTGTTCAGCCTTTCATATGCCTCCCCATATTCCAGTGCTAGTCTTTCCTGTAAGGATTTAGTCTGAACAAGGTATTTCTTGCCTCTCCTTTCTGCATGATCCACTGTATTGTCTTGAGTCTGTCTGTTCTGTACTTAGCAATACAGAAGTACTATAAATGAGGGGGATGTTGTGGCAAAAATGATTGTGCTCTTCAGGACCAACAACAAGAGCAACTCTATGCAATTGAAGACCAATCAGTCAACCAAAAACCTACGGTACATTTCTTATTGAATTGGTCGCTCCTTTCTTGGTCTTTTTAGATACTGGAGCGGATATTTTCCATCATCCAAACCACTGAGTGGCCAAACAACCTGCCTGCAGATGTGCACCAGCGGTGAGAGGAGTGGGGGGACTCCAGGAGACTCGCATTAGCAGAAACTGGGTAAAAGCCCATTCCCCTGAGTCTCAATGTGTGCTTTATTAAACCAGCTGTAATCCTCTGTATACTAATTTGTGGGAAAGAGGACCTTATGTTCACAGTTTAAGCAAACTTTACCCTCCACGTAACCATGCTTTCGCTGTGCCATTTTGGACTCACAATAACCCTGTTGTGGATTGATCAGTGGCCTCTCCCTTCTATAAAGCTTGAAGCCTTAATTCTTCTTGTTCAAGAATAATTAAAAAAGAATAAAGGTCATCTAGAACCTTCATTGAGTCCAGTATAATACCCCAGTTTTTGTTATTAAAAAAGAAAAACGCGCTTGCGCCTCCTTCAGATTTAAGGGCTGTGAATTCGGTCCTCCTTTCAATGGGACCCCTGCAAATGTGGTCTCCAAACCTAAACATAATTCCTCAAAGAGATGACCTTATCATTATTTGATTTAAAAGACTGTTTTTTCTCCATTCCATTACAACCAGTTAGAATAGAAAATTATTTGCTTATTACGAGGTACAACCTTAAATTAATCAGAGACCTACCAAACCGATATCAATGAAGTTCTTATCGCAAGCATGTTAAAAAACAGTCCAACAATGTGTCAATATTGTGTGGAATTTAGCCTTGCACCATTACAGGGACAAATATCCTCATTTTTTAGTCTATCATTACATGGATGATATATTGTATCTGCACCTGGCCAAAGGGCACGGTATTTAAAAACTCTGCCGGCGCTGACCTCCATTCTAGGTAAAGGCAGGTCTGCACAATAGCCCCAGAAAAAAGTACAATCCAAACCACCCTTTTCCTATTAGGTTACAAGTTGCTTTGCCTCAGTGCTGTTTCCTTTCCCTTCCCTCCCAACACTTCCCCGAAACCACACTTGTGATCTTACCAACAGTTCCTAGGAACCTTAAATTTGGGACTCCTTATTTGTGTTTGACCACAGCTTACATTTAGCTCCTCATGTTTAATTGCCCTACACAAGGTAAAAGCTCCGTCTTGATGTTATCATTCTTAAATAAGGGAGCAGTTGCAGGCATGAAAGATGTTTCCCATTCACTGGCTACTCGATGGGTGGATCGAAAGCTATAGTGAATTGCCCTTTATCAATTGCTTACTAAAATTAAACTGTTCAGAGACCAACAGCTGTTATTATGCGCAAAATTCATCAGACCACAGGTTTCTGATTTTAGAAAGTGTGCTGCTATTTGTCTCACACCCACGGACCAACAATCACTAGTAAAACCTCTGCATATTCCAGTTGATCTTTAAAGGCTTGACAAAGATGTAAACAAAATCATGGGATGTTGAGCCTGTTTCAATATTCACTCCTTGCTCACTGAGCCATGTGGGAAATGCTATGTGAATTCAGAGAAACTACAATACGCTTTAGAAAGAAATGGGCCAGGGCAAATTTCTTGCCAATTTACCAGCGACCCACGTTTCACTTTTCTTTAAAACTCTCCCTTTTGAATGGCAATCCTCCCCTCTTTCAAAAAATTCTTTTTCCTCCCATTTTTAGTAAAAAGAATGCCCCCAAACCTACGCTTAATGCGAATGGGGGAAAATGTATTGGTGCTTGTGCATGGTTACCAAGAGGGAGAGTGGAAAACTAAATTACCCCCCTATCATTTCCTGCGCAATATTATCATTTAATAGCTGAATTCTTATTGCATTTCAACAGTTTCAAAAAGCTCCTTTTAATTTAATAGTAGATTTCCTTATATGTTTTCTCCAAATTTTTGAAAAAATATATATCAAGCCTATTTATTCTCCTAGCACTATCTGTTCCTTTTTTAAAATTGATGCTTCCTCTACAACAATGTATCAATAGCCGTACGTACCATTCTTTGTAGCACGATTATCAGGAGCCATCAACCTCTTCTGGTATATTCAGGAGGGAAACAAGAAATTGCAGATGCAGCTGCAAGCAGCTGCATCAGGTAAATCAATTTGTATCTAGACAGCAGCCCAAAGTCATGATTATTTTCAACCAAAATAAAAAGGCATACTAAAAAACAATTTTCTTCTAACATCAGGGCAGAACTGCTGCCATTTTTCAAACAAATGCCCCAACATGTAGTTAAGCAAGGACATTTCCATTCCATAGGATGTAAATCCTAGAGATTAAAGCTTGTGAAATTTTGGCAATGGATGTAACTCGTATCCAACCTTTTGCCCCACTTGGAAATATTTGCACGTTTCGCATTGATACTATTCAGAGGTTTATTCTGGCACTCCTCAAAGGAGAGAAGCTCTGTTAAAAACATGTCATCAAATCATTCCAAATTCCCGTACCTTTGCCTCGCTGGGACGTCCAAAAAGGAAATCAAAAAACAGACATGGGAACTGCTATACGAGTTCTGCTTCCAGGAACTTTCGCGTAACAGATGGGAAATGTAAACTTCACAAGTTTAGGATTCCCTTAAAAACAGCCAGGGGCAGGGCTATTGTGGAACGAGCTCACCTTATCTCTGAAAACGTGCGTCTTGATAAGATATTCGTTGCGGAAAAAAACCCTAACCTCCCAGCATTGCAAAAATTCTCTTACATTTGTCTTTACACTTTAAATTTTCCTTAAATCTGTTACTTGCATTCCTCGTACTTTCTGCTGCCTTCATCATTTTTCCTCCCCCTCAACCCTCCCTAAACAGACTCTGTGTAACACTTGATCGCAATTACCAGATTCCCCGCCTGGCAGGGTCCCGCTGAAGCTTCCTCACCTCGGGGACGAGGCTACGCTGCAATTTTACTACTAGACAAAAACCACTTGCTGGGTCCCTAGGTTTCGGGCGGTAAGACCTCCTATCATGGGAATTCCCTCCGGCTCATCTACACTCTTAAATCTTGCCTGATATTTCTTGGCCTATATCCTCTTTGCAATTTCTAACCTGTATTCATATCGCTACTATTACTTGTTCAACATGGGTCATTGGACCACATTAAAGAATTTCGCTCTTTATTAATTATGATAGTGGACTGTCCTATTGTTTGTTGGCAATAATAAATCTCCCTATAAACTATTCTCCTTATATTTCACACACACTTCAAACAAAACCCTATGCTTCCCGCTGTCAAAAAGATTATTCGTGTTAAAGCATTTTCAATCAACAGAAGGGCTATTATACTTGTTCATGTGGTACGTCATGAAAATGCTACCCATAGCTTTTCACTCTGTCACTTCTGTTTTGTTTACAGAACAACGTCTAATCACTCGCTCTTTTGTTCCTTCTTTACTCTTTCCTATGGAAAAGAACCTTAAAATCTTTTCTCTATCAAGCTAGATATAGGGGGACCTAAATGCCTTCCCTTGTATTATGGGTTCCTCCACCCAGACTACTCCTTGATGATGACCATTAATCTTCATTGTCATTATTGTACATTATCTTCCTATTTTCTTACTTAATTGCTTCCTTCTCATCTCGATGTTCTATGCAACTAAACTTGTCCACAGTCCTGCATCTCCTACTTGTAGATGCTTTTATATTACCCGAACTCTGATCTATTTTCTGTCAACAAACAACGCTTCAGAAGAACTGTCCATGAATATCCGCAGAAGCCCGTCAACAGAAAATATGATATTACCTTGGTTTAAGACTGTTCAAAGGCATTCGTTTTAAGCTCCTACAAACCCAATTTTTCTCGCATAGAAGATTTCTACCCACACCACTTCAAATTCGATTTGGCAGAAATGCTTGTAGGCTGCCACCGCTTAAAACTCGCCTTCTCATCCAATGGAGCCTAGTCCATAGAGTTGTAAATAAATATAGGTTTTATGTATCGCCCCGGAACAGCCCCGTTTCACCAATACTGCAGTGCCTCTGCCCAATGACTCCTCGATGCTGGGGCGTTGGATTAACTTTTTGCAAAGCCTGGTCGTGTGGTTTCAAAACTGGACATAAATTTATTGGGATCCAGGCACTAAGGGTGATCTCATTACCTAGTCACTGCACCAACAATGGGATATTCCATGCAGTTATGAAAAAACTTGCCCAAATGGCAAAACAGTAAACCAATAAGGTTACGGACCAAGGCAAGAAAAGACCTATGGGACACTGGTTTGAAATGGGGTGCCCGCCTAAAAAGCCAGTCGGCCAGAAAAAGCATTATGGAAATATTTTTTACATTCAACGGCAACAATTGAACTCTCCCTCCTCTAACCCGGTGGGGACACATGAAAAGGTTTATTAAATCTCCATTCTTGCAAACCCATTAACAGAGGGATTAACCCAATTGAATTGCCTGATCAAAGCTTCCTTATGCTTGCTGAAACTCTTCAAATTTATCAAGTGCCTCCAAATGTTGGCTTTGTATTTCTTGCCTCTCCACCTTTTTAGCCGAGCCTTTGCTTCCCAATAGAAACCATTGCTAATTCCACATCACAGACGAAACGTTGCCAGTTGAGGAAATCCACTATTACTGTTTCTTCCATCACTGGGGTCGGTTTGTTGCTTTGGGAAAATATTCCATCCAAATTACTCCACAATATATGTCATAATGTTTCTAATGGCTATCATTGTAATGTTATATCTTCCTAAGAACCCGCCTTGGACCGCTACCACATCATCGGAGGATAACCTCCAGTCTACACCACTTCAGGGAGGAGATTTAACATTGCCACCTGAAAGGAATGTATTTTATCCCTGGCAAAATTCTGTCCTGGGGTTGTTCCATCCGGTCTTACGCATGTGTCTATGGGATGAACTTATTAAATCCAAACATTTTGCATTCAGTATGGCTATACCAAAAAATTAATGTGTTCTCTGATGATTTTTCGTTACAGGCAATACCATGCATACCCCCTCAGAGCAAAGCGGGAAATATTAGTTACTCTCACTTTAGGTCTTACTGCTTGCTCTGGCATCAACGGTGCAGCCATGGCATTGCAGGACTAAGCTGTCTCTGAACAAAAAAATTACAGCTCTGGGTTCAAGTATTGATGATGATTTATTACGAAATTGAGAAATAATTCAGCTTTACAAAATTCCCTTGACGTCCCTCTCAGAAGTAGTCTTGCAAAATCGGTAGAGGCTTAAATCTGTTATTTATTAAAAACAAGGGCGATTGTGTGCTGCGCTTAAAGAGAAAAAATGTTTTTATGCTGATAGCAGGGGATCGTGTTGGATTCTTGAAGGAAAAACGCTTAAAAGATAGAGAAAACGAAAGTTAAACATGTATAATTGGTATCAGGGCTTGTTTTCTATTTCACCATGGCTTACAACTCTTTTAACTGCCAATTGGCAGGACCATTAATAATCATCATTTGATATGTATTATAGGACCTTGTTGTTTAATAGAATATACTTGCAATTTTTAAAAATAATTATCTTCCATAAACTGCTAATGTTAATTGTGTTATGCAAGCTCATGTGAAGTCCTTACACGCGACGAAGAAAAATGAACATTGCTGAGTTACCACTCCTTGGACTAACCCTGACGCTAACGAGCGGGTCGCACTCCTGCCTAGATGACTTGGACGATGAACATTCAGAAAAAAGGTTCCTGTCTTCTTGAGAACAAGGAAGAAGATTCGTCAGATAAATAAATAAAAACAGAAGGAAGATTAGTAACTTGTGGCATTCATATGTTTGCAACGTTTGTATCATTGCAACTATATATTGTTCAGGCATTTGATACATTGTATCACTACACGTATAATCATTGAGCTTCTGTCTCCTCAGTGACCTTTGCAGGACACGTACAGGGACAAAGGAGTTTAACATCTGTTAGAAATAGCTTTACTACATTGTAATTAGTTTGTTTAACATGCAGCTTGTAAAGCAGGAATATCCTGATTGAATTGTAATCTTGCGATCCTGTCTGACCTGGAATTTGCCGTTACCTGAGTTAATTAAAATCAGTGTATTTTGTCTGACCTGGGCTTGACCTAAGGCTCTGTATAAACAATCACCTCCTTTGATTGAGCATAATAAAAGAGCGTGTATCCAGACCTTCTGTGCAACTCATCCCTGAGAACTTCCGTCTCCTGTCATTTCTTTCTCCTTTCGCTCCCTATTATGAGGGTGCCCATTCTAATAAACGGGATAGCAGATACTGCAGGCGCTGCACCACTTCTCTGACCACAATGCTGATGGTGTTTTGTAGCACCCTCCCAGCCATACTTCATTGCTCCTGTAGGTGGTCCCTGGGCGCAGGTGGCGCTAAAGGAAGTGAGTGCCACCTTTTAGCCCAGGTTCCCAAGGCCTGGCCAGAAGTTGGGTGTTTGCCTTGGTCCAACGACTGGGAGTCAGGCCGCTGCAACAACATGGCTGGAGGCATCCTGATGAAAGTTCTGGAATGCAACGAGTTGTCTTCGTTCTGTCAGCTCCACAATCAGCTTGTTATATTAGTCCATACTCTGCTCTTCTGGCGAACCATTTTTGTACCCCAGACGCTTCTTGGCCGCCCCCTTTTTCTTCCCGTAGTAGAAGTTCACCGAGGGCCTGTAAGATGGCTGTCCGCACATCGTTGACAGAAGGATGGTGGGCTGCCAAAGGAACCTGTGTTACAGTCCACGGTAGGACATGACTGGCATCCTGTGGAAGAGGGAAGAGGGCAGATGGAGGCTGCAGAAGGTCTGCGCAGGGCTGTTGTGTCTGAAAGTGAGATCCAGATTGTTGCTCCGCCCCTTTTTATAGGCAGTAGTAGGTGTCCTTTAGCATCCTCTAAGGCATCCTTTAGGCATCCTCTAGACATCCTTAATATCCGAGAATAGGTCCCCTCTGACTGATGTTTTTTCCGTTTTACTTGCTTTGTTTCCCGTGCTGCATCCACAGGCATCCGTTCCTGCATCCGTTCTGGCATCCGTCGCTTCCCTCCCTGTGTCCGAGCGGTAATGCGAGTTGTGCGGATGCGCAGCGGATGCCTAGCGGATATTGTTGGATGCGTAAATGGATGCAGAACAGTATTGCCATAGCGGATGCGTAGCGGATGCTTGGCGGATGCAGAACGGACGAATCTGGATAATTGGTCCGCGCAAAATTTTGAGCAGCTCAAAACTTTCTGAGCGATGAAACCGTCAATATAACGGATGCTCGGAATGGATAGAGACGGATGAAAAACCGGAGGCAGTGGTACATCGCGTTAACCAAATGGATGGCAAGCTTTTTTGTCCGTTTTACATCCTCTTTGCATCCGTTGGTGCAGTGTGACAGGGGCTTAATGACTGCATTTCTACAACAGGCTAGCTCCTTCCACTTTATTCCAGGAAAATACACCATTCAAAATGCACTGAAACATCCAGTAATCTTTAGTCTTCAGTGGATATTTATGGTTAACTCAGACATGATTTATGGTCTGAAATAATTTAATAATGTAACTTTTGAAAAGTAGCAAATAACAATCGGAACAAAGAATAATACCAGAATTGTTCTGAGTTAGACAACAGCTTTTAATAACCTTCTTAAAGGAGCATTTATTGGATTGCTCCAGGTTCTTTGATTTAATGTTTGCTTATTTTAGTAGTTACAATGGATTTACAAGTCTTTTAAAACATAATTGTTTTCTGCAGCTAAAAGAAAAAGACTGAAGTATCTGACATCAATTATCTTTGCAATCTTATTTTTCATCAACCCTTGGTATCATTTATTTAGGTTTAAATTTCAAGTCTTTTTGCATGTAGAAATGCTGACATGGAAATGATTGTGATTTGGAAAACCTTGTTATAATTAAGGTATTCTAGTAATTTGTAGGTATTATTGTGAAATAATTTGATTGCTATCAAACAGCAAAAACAGTAGAGACTCTTTGATACTGGAGACTAACACAACAGATTTGGACAGATATTATATATGGATGTGGTAGTGTTACAATTTGAATTTGGAATTCCAAGCATTATAGGAAATCAAAATAAATGATGTAAGTATCACTCAAGAATGGAAAGAATTTGAAAAGATGAACCATACTGTATTTGCTATATCTTTAATCTACTGGAACCTATACATTTGAAAACATAAGACAGCCTCCATATTCTATATTTCAAGGTAGGATCTGAAAGCTGTGTGTGTGTAGTTGTGTGTCTGCATGCCCATGTGCATGTATGTGTGTGTGTGTGTGTGCGCGCACATATAAAGAACTTAGTTCCCCTCTTTGAATCCAGCATTTTAATCACTTCAGCCAAACTGAGTCTTACTGTATCTATATAGTTATGTCTTATTTGCAGTCTTCCTCAACCTGGAGATAGCTTATTGGTCTGCTCTAAAATGCCAAGTAACTACATCTGGCATGTCTAATAAAAAGGATAGAAATAAAGTTTTATTCTTATGTTTTTTTTTACTTTTATTTTTTTCATCCAATTAAAATTAGCAACATTTGAAATATTTAGATATGACAACACTGTATGTCTTGTTACTATCAAGTCATACTCAATTCAATCAGATGGTAATTCCATGGGTTATTTTTCAGTCATAAAACATATCTTTGAGTGTTATTTTTAATTGTTACATTGTCTAAAAGCTTCTGCTGTTGATTTGTTTCAGGTTTTTTAATAAGAGTAAAAATATAATAATATTTTTATTAACTAGCTAAAATTAGTTTCCTCAAATATTTGTAATAATCACAATTTCTCTAATTTTGTAACACATTCTACTTTTATGTCCAGGAAGATTTTCTGCCAGAATGAAGCAAGTTTTTTCACAGGTTCACTATAAAAAGCATTATATCCTTCTATTTCAGTAGTAGAAAATTTGAATAGTTTGTCGAACTGGCCCTTCTCCATCTATTCTCTGCTTCCCAAGTCCCAGCTGATTGTTGTCCTGCACAGGAGAATGGAGCTGGAAAGCAGGTTAGTGGGGTGCACAGGAGAACGGAACTGGAAAGCAGGTTAGTGGGGTGGGAAGGGAATGATATTTTGCAGTAACCTTCCCCCAAGAATGGGGAGGGAATGGAGAATGTGCAGAATCCTTCCCCTGGAGTGGAGTGGAGTGGAATGGAGATTGCAGCATCCTTCCCTTGCCATACCCACCAAGCCACATCCACAGAACCAGTAGTAAAAATGATTTGAATCCCACCACTGTTCCATTTACATTCCCTCTAACATTTGAATAATTCATAGATATGTGGATTATTCATATTGGGGTTAAATCCGTGTATTACCTTTAATTGCAATTTTTTGGTAGGAAGGTCAATAAATATCCCACTAATTTCTATAGATTTCTCCATGATTCGAACTGTATATTCCAAACTTCCCATACCTTTGTTTTCTCCCTTTATTCTATCTATTTTAGAATTCCAAATGTTAAGATAGATGATAGATAGTCAGACAGACAAATCACTCTTGATTTAATTTCCGAAAGCTCAGAAATGCTTAACAAATTCTGTCTTAAGAAAATATTCTTAAGTATCTTAAGGAAAGCGGAAGTGCCTCAACAATACTGCAATTAATACAGGAAGAAAAATTAGTAATAATTCAGAAAGATTTCTTTGGAAGAACAATTAAACTAAATGTCCAATTTATAATCACAATTATAAGTTTGCAAGTAAGCATCCATCTGATTTAGCTATTCTTTTTGCTTGAGGAAAAACCTAGAAATTAAAAAGATGTGCTGAAGGAGGAAAGATTATTGGACTGCTATTTGGAAGGTTCTTGAAGGAGAAAAAAGATGATAGCCTTTACATATTTATGGCCACCTAAACTGTTCCATTGATGGACATAAATTGAGAATTGGGATATGGCCAAAGAAGTTTAATTTATAATGTACTGTAAGTTACCTTGCTATCCAATTAGAACATTATTTACAGGCTGCTTCTATCTCATTAATGAATTTTGATTTTCATTATGAAAGACCTGAGTCAGGATATTTCTCCTTTATAGACTTCTAGGGGAGTGTTCTCATCACATATATTTTAGCCATTACTATGGAACTTGTTCAGAATAGAATGTTTATGTCATCTGAAAGTGGACAGTATACTTTCTGGAAGAAAGATTATTACCTTTCTTTGTTGCATGGAAGTTAACTATACTGTTAATGTAATTTTAATGCTTTCAAACCCTGCATCCTGCACCAGTTAACAGCAGTGTCCCCCATGGAGCATTCTAGGACCCATACTCTTTACACTCTATATAAATGACCTTTGTGATCACCTTATAAGTAACTGCATCCTCTTCCTGATGATGTAAAACTGTTCAACACCACCAGCAATGCTACTGTCCTTCAAAGCAACTTTGATTATATGTCTGAATGGTCAAACAGTTAGCAACTCCAAATCTTGACCAACAAATGCTCTGTCCTACACATTTGTTAAACAAAAAAATCAATACCCCAAATATAAGCTAAGCGGATATGACCCTGTTGACAACCCTCACTCTTCAAAGTCCTTGGAGTTTTCATATCAAATGACTTTGGGGACAGAGCACACTGCAACAATGTTGCAAAAAAGGCTTTAATAGTTGTCAATCTGATCTTATGAAGCTTCTCCTCTGGTAATACTGATTTGCAAACTGGAGCATACACAACCCTTGCAAGACCAATACTTGAATACAGCTCTGCTGTCTGGAATCCACACTGTATATCAGATATTAATACAACTGAGCGAGTCCAGAAGTATTTTACGAGAAGAGTACTTGTACTCTATAGATCCAGCATCTGGTATCATATGCTTACTGAACAATGCATACTTTTTTTCTATTTTTCCCCATATTTGGGGAATTCATAGTGCTTGGTGCAATAGTTCAGTATTAATTAAGTTTAATTTGGGATTAAATCAATCTATGTGTTTCATTGTTTATCTCACATCTCAGAAATGTGTGTTTAATTTTGTAACAGTGCAAGAAAATGCATATAGGAATTAATGGCTGGGAATTACAGTCAGAATGAAATCTTACGTTACAGAAAGAGAGACAGCGATGTTATGCAGCTCTGGAGAAGTAGGTTGACCATCCCTGCTTGATGCTGGATCATTCATGTCCATCACTCCTTTATAAACTGCAAATGTCTTTGTACTAGGTTTGAATAAACAGGCAACAATTATTTAAAAAAACCCAGAAGCATTGTATATGTCAAATATGACATATTAGGATGTGAAAATTGCCTCCTTGTCATTTTATGGAAACAAAACACCAACCCTTGTAATTGGATGAACAACGTTTCTTCTTATTTTTACAAGCTACCTATGGATGATTCACCTTTTTGAAGTTCCAGTAGTTGAGGACATGTTTTTTTTAATGATCTGTTGCCCTGACCTTTCCAAGACAGAGATTTATTGGCAAGATCCACAGAGGCCTTAAAAATAAGATTAAATAGGTCACGACTGATATTAACTAGGAATCAGAGTTAATAAGAATGAAAATGTAATACATATGGCTTTGAAAATTCTAAGTGAAGTCTCTGTGTTCAACATGCTACAGATGACTGAACTGCCTGTACAATATGAAGTGAAAGACAAATAAATTCAGTCATGGCATGGAAAAAGCACTTCTGCAGCTGCAGAATAATAAATGTGTCAAGACCCTACAGATCAGATTGGTAAAGGTGAGCACTCCCTCCTCCACACAGAAAAAGAGATAGATTGGCATCCTAGCAAAACAAACTTTCAGAAAGCTTTATAATTGGTAAGCCTTTTCCATATTGTTGTGCTGTTTCTGTCTTACTGCAAGAGGTTTAGAAAAGAAACGCTTCCTGAAAGCTGGAAGAAGCATCAAAACTGAGCTCCTTATTTATCAAATGTATATAGCTGCCCATATCACATGAAATGACTCTGCATGGGATGAAAGGAGCTTTTTTCTCTGCTGTTCAAGGACTATAATTGTTGCTCATGCCATTCCGAGAACTTACAGAAGAAATTAATCAGGAAGTACAGATAGTATGACAGATATTGTACAATGCTAGGGACAATTTTTTCCTCAGACCTACTGTATCTCCCAAGTTCAAACTGATCTTCAAAATCCAAAACCACTTTCAATTCAGAGTTTGGAATTCTATTATCTCCCTCTCCCTGACAGTTAAATATCTCATCTATCAAATAGTACCTTTTGATGTCTTTCTTTGATAAATCTTCCAACTGTTTTTTTTTTAATCAAGCTATTAAATCCATTTTTTATAGTTAAGCATTCCGCTATCCTTCTTTCTACCATCCAGCTGGCCATTCCTTTGTTCAGACAAAGAGCACAAATAAGTCAACTCTGACTGTGGTGAACTTCAGTCCTGAAAAGGAATGGCAGCACTGGAAGAGAAGTTACTGATGAGTAGAACTTTAAATAGTAGAGAACAATTTGGCAAATCCAAATGAAGAACTGCAGATGAAGGGCATATTGGTCAGCATTGGAAAGAAATTAAAGGCTTCAGGAGAAGCCTTTAGAGAGGCCATAGAATTTATCACTGAACATTTATAAATTCTTGGCAGATTTCATAATATTGGGATTTTGGTATTCTTCATGTGAAATTTTGTGAAAGTAATTCATCACAAAATACAACAAGCGCTTTTAAAGTGCTTTGAAAAATTTCCCTCCACATGCATTATTTATCAGTTTTCATAAATTATGGCCCCTACAGTTTAATCTTCAGCAGGAATTCAGGTCCAATAAAAGCCAGATTTTTACAGAACCTTTAGCATTTTATATCTCTGACTGCCCTATTGCTGTGCAGTTAAATATTGAAATAATTGTCCATTGAAAATAAGTATTTATTGATGGATGTTTTGTTGTGTTTCCTCCAAGACAGGGAATAGAGATTTGTTTATGTCATTTGCTTCACTGTGTCATCTAAAGTGTCATCTAGTCACTTGCTCTGAGCATCTCCTGAGCAGACTGATTTACTGTATTTAGTGGAAAACATGAATTCTTTCCTTATATGTCCACTTCATTTCCAACAACACTGATCAATGCTTTTTCTTTTGTACTGTCTTCCATTATTGATCTGAAACATACAGCCTGTTGTCACCGCAAATATTATTAAGTTATATTGCAAAATAACAAGCACATTAAAAAAAAGTGTTTAAAGAAACAAAATTTGAAAACTTTTCCATTTATTATAATGAAAAGTAGCATATTTGCTCTCTTAAAATATTCTAGATAGTATAGACTCCACATATTAATCCCGTTCTACTAAAAATCAAAAAGTTGCAGTTGTGTAGTTTTCCTATGTTAAGGCTAGGTCCCACTGGCCGATGGATGCAAAACTTATGCCAAAAGGACACAGCGGATAAGCAAAATTTCGGGGGTGGCTCCATCCATTGTTATCCGCTCCAAAAAGTGTCCCAAATTTGCATAAACAGAA
>BHFT01002840.1:0-12875 GCA_004320025.1 Laticauda laticaudata
AAACCCGAATAACCAGAGATCCACATACAAATACTCGCGAAAACCTCAGAAAACATATATATATATATATATATGCTAATCTGCTTCTTAAATTGTTGTAGGAGAAAAATTAGAGGAAAGAGCACTATGTATGCCACTTAGACGGGGTGGGATTCAGCTGGTTTGGTCCATTTGACTGAACCTGATGTTAAATTTACATCTGGTTCACTGAACCGGTAGTTGAACCAACTGGCTGGTCCTGAACAAAAAAAGTAGGGTTCAAATCATTGAAATAACAGTTGTTTTCTTTGGGCCTCATAAAGGATCCAATGAGATGACAGTAACTAGCCTAAGGGCTAGAGCACCTTTTGGTAAATAGGTTTTTGTGACAGGCCATACCTACCATGGTTTTTTTATAAAAATCCATTCTTAATCTATGATTAACTACAAGAGCATATTTATCAAATGGGATCTTAATCACATCTATGTAAAATCTTATTGCAAAAGCTTTGTATTAACTTTCCGGCAATTAGGAACAAATGTTTCATGTCTTAGCACATTATAAAATGTTTATGTGTCTAATCCATATCAAATAACAAGGGAAAACTGGAACTTGGTGTCACCAAAAAAAAAATCTCATTTTTTGTGCTGTTTATTAATCACCAGGCAGATTTCCCAAGAGGATGTAAAACCGTGCTGAATAATACCTTGAATTTTCCTGTTCCTTTTATTCTGAGCTGAGTTTGCAGTATAAACTGATAATTGGTTCATACAGATCTCTATAGGTAATATGATGTTTAATTAAAGAATTTCAGGAACTGTAGTCCAAATCTAACTGGAATATATTAAGTTGGGAAAATTGGATTAAATGGTTCAGCACTGTTACTTACTTAATCCATTGTCCAAAGCTATAGGAGAGGTAAGGGAAATGGTCAGTTATGGGTTACTTTTGTTGTTTAAACTCAAACTAAGTGGCTTGAAAAAGAATATGTCTTTATGTAATATTTTCTTTTTCAAGACACTCAGTTTAAATTTAAACAACAGAAGTAACCCAAAATCATTCATTTCCCCCACCTCCCTTATGGCTTTGGACAATGGGTGAAATAAGTTTTTATGTGATATGAGCTTAGTCAATTACAGATTGTTAATCAAATCAAGGTATAATAATGCAATATATAAATCAAATCTATATTTAGGTCAAACTTTGAAATTCTGGTTCAGCATATCCTCATGCATTTAAACTGGCTACCTTGATGAATACTTATTCTGTGATCAGAGATGCTATATACACCCAGCCTGTTCACATAAGGCCTCTGATTCACTAAATATCCTAGTCCTATTCCAGTAAAAATATTTATCATGGCTTAAATTCAGAGCATACATGCTAGAAATGCACAAAAGCCCACACTTATGCATTTGAAAAATTGCTTGTTTACATTTACATATACATACGGATATGTTTGTACATATGAAAAGAGTCAATGTAGTTTAGAGGTTAGAGTGCTGGATTAGGAATGAAGAGAAATCCAAATTCTCTCTTTCAGCACTGAAGTTATTTGGGCAATGTTGAGCCAGTAACTCTTCTGGGAATTTGAAAAATATCTATCTTCCAACCTGAACTGGTTCTGGGCCAGTCTCTAACCTTTATTGATACTACCTTAATAATTCTTAGGTCTTTGATTAGTGCAAATCTAGATTACCCACACATAATAAAATCACAAACTACAAAGACCTGCAAATAGAAGTAGAAGGATTGTGGCAGAGGAAAGAACTAATAATAATAGGTACCTTGGGTACAATCCCCAAACATCTGGAGCATCACTTGAATATCATTAGCACTGACCAAATCATCACCAGTCAATTGCAAAAGCAGCTTTACTTGGTACACAAAGGGATTTTTTCAAAGGACAACTTGAACTTTCTGGTTTTTCTTTGAAGAAAGACATCTTGCTTCTCATCTAAGAAGCTTTGAAGAAATGTCTTCAAAGAAAAACCAGAAAGTCCAGTTGCCTCTTGAAAAAGCACTTTTGGGACAACCATGACCTGGATGACTAAGAATCTCCATAAACATTTACTTGGAAAAATTTATAGTCTGCAGCGATACCTCCAACACCATGAATTATCATCCACCTATCCCTTGGGAAGGCTTAAATAGGTAGATAAAGATGTCAAATGCAATCTAAACATCTGGTTGACTGTGCCACCTACCAACCTTATTTATTTAGTATTATTTGTCTATTTATTTGTTTGTTTGTTTGTTTGTTTGTTTGTTTATTTATTTATTTGTTTATTTATGCGTTCTCCATTCATGCATATAAACCCACATTCTAGGAGTTCTGGCTTTAAATACCCATCCAAATATTTCCAATCAACTATTTGAAGAGAAAAACTGAAGATTTTTTTTTCTTCTGCTCCATATAAAAGAGTTGCACAGAAAATCACAATGACATAACTCAAGATTGGGGAGGGGAGCTTACTGAAAATGTTTCCATGTTTAATCATTGCTAACAATTTCTGATTTTTACTGGCCAAAAACATAATGAAAATACGTTTGGCCCCAATACATCACAGAAATAAATGTTCCTGTGATTATTTAATCCTAGTACAAAACACTTCTGTTTTACTTTTGAAAATATATTTTTGGATATTTGAATAAACATTTAAATATTTTGCATTGGCACAGAACTATTACAATCTGGAATATATTTCCAATATGTAAAAACTGTAAGATTGCTTTGAAATGCTGGAATTTAAAGTCTCTTTGCTTGTGTGCTTTCTCTTATTTGTACTAATTGTACCTGTGGTAGATTAAAATGAGATCCTTAAAAACTGTTTAGATATAATAGATTATTTAAGTGTACTGTTTCTTGTTTCAGGCAGAAATGGGCACATTGTGTATGACCAAACAATGGACATTTACCAGTTTTTAAATTTCTAAAAGTTTTTGTGTTGAAAAGTGTAACATAGCCCAACATTTCTAAGCTTTGCGAGAATGTTTTTCTGAGAAGGTAAGATCAGAAGAGGCTGAATTCATACCATTATAAGCCAAATATATGGTTCCTCTGGTTTTAGTTTAATATATATATTATATGAATCTTGGTATTATGTTTTGTAAACCACGAATTGTGGCTCAGCATGTTAGGTGAACCCAGCCAATTTTGATTGATTAAATCAAGCTCGGTTAAGCAAACCATAGCTTCCTGCACTATGTGAACTCAGACACAGAGTTAAAATTGCTTTTATATACCTAAGAAATGCATCATGAATTAAGGAATGTCTCTGATAATGTGTTGTTAATATTTATATTTAACTTTGTAAAATCTGTTCCGATGCAGCACTTGTTCATTTAATAGAGGGGTTTTTTTTTGGGGGGGGGGGGACATGGTATGNTTTTTTGGGGGGGGGGGGACATTTGTGTGAGCATTGCTGATACAAAAGAGGGTTGGTTAGCAATTCATAGCAGATTATTTTTCCAATGCTTGCTTTCATATTGATGCTAACCATTCGTACTGGAGTGAGACCTTCTTGTGTATTCACTGAAAGGGCCCAATCAAGCAGATGTCTTCACGGGGATGAATGAAATGTTTTTACAGGCAGAAAGATGCTATGGCAGAACCACCTTGAAGATCTAGAGCAGGGGTCTCCAAACTTGGAAACTTTAAGATTTGTGGACTTCAACTCCCAGAATTCCTCAGCTAGCCATGCTGGCTGTGCAATTCTGGGAGTTGAAGTCCACAAGTTTTAAAAGTTGCCAAGTCTGGAGACTCCTGGTTTTGAGAATGCTAGTTATTGCTCCTCTTTTGTGCAATGATGCCATGAGAAAGGACAGTTTGAATTGAAACAGTGGGTCAGGAAAAAAAAATAATATCCCTGATTCTTCGCCAATTTTGAAATATTTGAAGAAAAATGAATCAAGAGATACATGAAATATTAGGAAGCTGCTTATATTATTAAGTGTGATTTTGATCCAGTTATATACATAGCTTTTCTATGATCTGTTTATGAGATCCATGTACCTTCTGCGAGCAAAACATGACTGTTTCGCTAACTACAGTACTTACTTTGCTCGCAGAGAGTAAAAAATGCTTAAACACCCTATTCAAATTGCACAAGTATACCTTTTTGCAGTGGACAAATGTCAACTAGTTTCCTGACATGTTTGTTGCAATAGTTCTGACTTGTGTATTCAGGGTTTGGTCACCATTTTCTGCATCAGATCTCTCCCTGTAATATGATCTTGTGCGAAAGTAATATGCATTCATCACAACTTGTAAGACACAGGTTCATCTGGGTTGTCTAAAATGGAAATTATATGATTAGATCACTCAAGTCCTGAACAATTCGATACATTATGTTATGAATGTTTTTGGTGATTTTCTACAAGTTGTTCAGTTGGTAGGGCAACTTGTTTGCATTCAAAGTTATGTATTTCTTGTTTGCATTAAAAGATGTGTATTTCTGAGCACTGATATTGCCCCCTTGCACATGATATATTTATATATTTGTATGAAGGTTGAAGAAATATAGTTTACTTTTGATAATGATGAGAATGAAATTGTTTATCAATTTAATATACATGTATAAAAACTATATATATATATTTCATACAAAACAAATTATTCTATTTTCTTCTAAATTGCTGGCCATATTTTTTCCACTTCAAAAGTCCATGCTACCAGAAATAACCACAGATCACATCATACAATACAGTGGCCTTGACTGCATGGTCCAGTTTTCCATTATCATCTACAACCAATGATTTTTTTTTTTTGTTTTATGCTTAGCAACTTCTTTTAGTGATGACACTTTCTTAAAGCACAGAGTTTCTCGGTCAAGGCCATTCAACTAAAATAAAACCATATTTACTGTCCCTTATATTTTCTGGTCTGATCTACTGAGTTGGTAGATAAAAATTCAGGGAAGAGAAATAAAATGTTCATGCAAGCACTGTGTATTTTTAATTGTCTCATTCTATTTTTTATCTTTGTTCTAAACCACAAAACACAAAAATGCTTGCTGTTTATCAAGTATGAGTGATACATGCATGCATTCATTGTCATTTTCCAGCATAAAATACACATGCAGGGTTCATTCATTTGCATGAATATATCTGAGCTGAAATGTACATTTCCAAACTAAATAAATTATCTTCATACAGATGCAGTGAAAAAAGGCAATAAGTACAGGGGATAAGGAAAGATTTACAGGTTCTTAAGAATAATAAACATTATTTTCTATTTTTACTATTATATTCAGGAAATCTACCCCATGGGAATGAGGTGGACAGAATTTGACTTTTGATACTTTAATCACCAGAGCCTTTTGCATATAAACAGAAAAAAATAGAATAAATATTTTTTTTGTTTGTAAAACAATTTCACAAGTTCATTGTATGAAAACTAAATTGTATAAATAATAATGATGTTAAGCAATGGAATTCTACTAATTGGGAATAGTGCACTATTTTTTAAAAAATGAAATTCATTATTAAATCCGAAATATTCAAAATAAAGACGAATGACTGCAGAGTGTAGAGCATCAGATAGGTAGCCTGATACTTTCTTGTACTGCATTCCCCATCAGCCCAAATCAGAAGGGCCAGTCCAAAACCTCTGGAAAGCACCAGGATTCTTGGACCTGCTGTTGAGATAAATTACAAATGCTGTTGATAATTTTAAGCATCCTTCCAATGCTTCAGTAGGCATTTGTATTTCTGTTTTCCTTCCAGTACTTCTAACAAAAGATAATAAAAAAAACTTGTAAGAGCCAAGGTGGCACAGTGGTTAGAGTGCAGTACTGCAGGCTACTTCTGCTGACTGCTGACTGACTGCAATTTGGCAGACCGAATTTCACCAGGCTCAAGGTTGACTCAGCCTTCCATCCTTCCAAGGTGGGTAAAATGAGGACCCAGATTGTTGGGGGCAATACGCTGATTCTGTAAACGGCTTAGAGAGGACTGTGAAGCACTCTGAAGAAGTATACAAGTCTAAATGCTATTGTTAGTGTAAAAAAATGTACTGGCATTTCCCAGCATTGATATTTATTTGCAGAAAGACCATCCATTTAGAACTGGTTATGAAAACCAGAAGAGTCCTGACAGCTTTCCCACAGCTTGTAAGAGGTTTGGACAAGGTTCAGTCTTGCTGAATTTTGCACTGTTCAAGCACTTCTTCCATGCAGTGGTCCTTGCTTACTGAGGAGCTAGGGAGTAAAACAACCACGCTGCTAGTTTTGCGTGTGAATGTGCCTCAGCAGTCCAAATTTAAGTTAACTGCCTGTTTGTAGAATAATGTAAGTCATAAGGCCAAGTCAGTGTATAGCCTATGGAATACAACAGTGTAGTCTTTGGTATTTGATGTCAGCTGAATGAGGTTTTGTTTTGTACTTTTTCTGCCGTGTTAAGTATGTGCCTTTTTCAAGCCAGTTTGTGATTTGGCCCTTAGCCATTGTTCACAGTGGTATCTCGGGCTTCTGTATTTAACAGACAGTTTTTAAAAGCACATTTTTCTCCCTAAAACATGTTCTGGGCTTTTTGTATGTGCTAACCAACCGTTTGTGGAAATCTAAAGTATATGATTGGTATTACTAATATAGTAACTGTTTTTCTTTTATTTAGGTGTGGTTTTTTTGCACTAGCTCTTAAGAAATGTACGTTGCTGTACTTTTACAATCAACTGTCTCAAAAGTATACAAATCTATTTGTCGGTAGAGAGAAATATCAAGATACGTAAGGGCACCTCAAATGTATGTCATGAAAATGTACAGTTTGTGATAATTTTATATTGAAAAAGATAAAAACAAGAAACATTTGATATAATTTTATTCTATTTGTTTCATATGTATTTTGAACGAGAAATAAAGTGATCAAACATCTTATTTGTATTTCTTCAAATCATTTAAGATTATTTTATTAATGCAACTGCCAAGATGTAGATCATAGCCATGAATATTTGCAAAATATAAATTAATAACCATTATTAAACGTCAGAATCATGTTTTCTCCCAAAATATGTTAGACTGAAAAGAAGCTGCCATACGTATTCTGATTTCTATCTACCAGTTATACAAACATGGCTGACTTCCTACAGTATCTAAGAATAATTAAAAGCACTACAGATCTCCAAACCAAGCAAGGAATTATAACCATCTATGTAACAGATACCTACCAGTAAAATGGGCATGGCTAATATATTAGAATCTTTTACCCATAAAAGTAAAGGTAAAGGAGCCCCTGCAGATTTTACTTCACTCGTTGTACTCATCTCTGTATCAAGGCCATTGAGCCAATCCTGTCTGAATACTTTTCTGCAATCATGTGACCAGCATAACATCACAAAGTACTGTTATCTTCCCACCAAAGTGCTGCCTATTTATCAATTTGAATTTGCATGCTTTCGAACTGCTAAGTTGGCAGAAGCTGGGGTGAGGACAGGAGCGCATCCCATTGCATGGTGCTTAATTTAAAGAGATACAAGAATCATTTTTATTTGATAAGCAAGTGGTAGATATTCCAAATTGAGAACCAGGGAGGGACATTTGATTCTTTGCTTTCTCTTTGGTAATCCTGATCCAGAAAGGAGATATATTTCCATTCCTGTTGGTGAGAGGAAATACCTTTCATTTGCATAAATAAACGTTCCTCTATTACAAAGAGCAAGTATTTTATCGCAATGAGGAGGCAAACAGCACACCTATCAGAGCCACAATTTTTAAAGCAGAGGCACCTACTGGGGGAGAAGTCAAAAATGTGAAGATGACACCCATAATCATGTGTTCCAAGCCCCACCCCTTCTATTATGTCCTACATAAAGGTATCAGGATTTCAGTCACACTGAAATTACAACTGCCATCTTGAATGTTTGGTTCCATGCTTTCCCTCTTGATCCCCTCCCCCTCCATCACAGAGCTTCCCTGATGTTCATTTATTTTCAGATAAATATTTCAAATGTTAATTCCTTTGCAGGGCGATGTACAAAATGGCCAGTTGGAATGAAAATAATAAAGGGGGGGGAGGGGAAATCCAAGGAAAATGCCCTACCAGATCTCAATTTTAGTCAGCTGAAATGACCCCTGATTTACAGCCACTCAGTTTTCTTTTGGCCAAACCAAAACCATCAACAACATGCATCATTTGTGTATATTCAATTTAAGCAGGTAACAAATAGTCCCACAGTGTGCTCATTCAATGGTAAAATCAAGAGCACTGAGACACATTAGTTTGGATTTCTATTCTAATCATGCCTCTAATCTCCAATGACACCAGTATTAATCTGCTCCCACCAAACTGCCCACTTAAGAAACAAAATACAATTTGTTTTGAAGATCTGTTGCAGACATTCATCCTGCCTTGGAGAAACCAATGATGCTTTTTGCTGAAAGATTTAGGATAACATTCCAGGATAATGAGGAGCCACTAATTGGTTGCAACCCAAGTACTAAGTTGTTTCAACAATTTCAACTTTCTACATTGCATGAACCTAGTCAATTGTGGCTTTTTCACAAAACACAATAACAAGCCATGATTAATGTGCTTTAGGAATGGAGTCATTGCATTTATCGTGATGACAGGTAGTCCTCGCTTAATGACAACAATTGGGACCAGCAACTCTGTCACTAAGCAGCACCTTCCTAAAGGACAATGTTATGTGACTGCATCAATTACAGTGGCAGTTGTGACAATCCCAGTTGCTGCTTTTAGATGATTTCCATGCATTCACAACATCGCTTAGTCACGTTAACACCATTTGCAACTTCTTTTCACTTCCCTGTTGCCTTTGCTTATCAGAAGCCAGCAGTGAAGGTTGCAAACAGTCATTACATAACTGCAGGACACTGCAACTGTCAAAATTGAGAGCCAGTTGCCAAGCATCCGAATCACAATCACATGACCATAAGGACACTGCAGTGCAGAGGCATCAACTGTGAGGAATAGTGGTAAGTCCTTCTCACTTTGCACTCTCATATGTTCTAAGAGTGACTGAACAAGCAGTCCCTGAATGACAACTATCTATAATGTGTTGAAATATTTCATCATTCACGCACGCAATGATTCAGAAAATATTTTTAATTAATTTACATGTATTTCTAAACTTCTGTTTTCACTTTGTCATTATGGGGTACTGAGTGTAGATTAATGAGGAAAAAATCAATCAGAATCAATTAGAATACAGCTAGAAGGTCTTCCAGTCCAACTCCAGCTCAAGCAGGAGATCCTATTCCATTTCAGACAAGTGACTGTCCAGTCTCTTCTTAAAAACCTCCACTGGTGAAGCATCCACAACTTCTGAAGTTGTTGAAATGAATTTCAACAACTGCAGAATCACTCTGCAGCATGACAAAATTGACAAAAATGAAGGGGCCTGAATACTTTCTGAATGTGGTGATGTTCTTGTACACAAGAAAAATAGTACAAACTAAAGATAATCAAGCAAATACTAAACTTAAGAGAATTTCCTAGTCAGTCTGAAATGTTTAGGATTACCATCCATGGAATCCTCCTTAGTTTTCCACTGTGGCTGTTGAATCCAGCTCTCTTGAAGCCTAAAATATGATACTAACTTCAGATAGTCTGAAACATACCTTCTGAGTATTACTGTTCAGGGACTTCATGCAGAAAAATAATGTCATGACAATGTCCTACTATTCTGACCTAGGCTTCACAAAATCATGAAGCAGACTCCTTGTCCCGACAAAACCCTTTTTATTAGGCTAATGTGAATTCCTATAATTCATATCCAACAAAGTCTCGGCAAACAATCTTTCAAGGGTAAATTACAACCACAGACCTTATCAGACTTGGAGAGCTGTCTGGCTGATAGCTTCCAAGTGCAAAGCTATACAAGAAAATATTTGGCAAGGAGTCTCTGAGAGTCATGAACAAATCTTCATGCTAATTAAATGAACTAATTGTCTCTTACAAACACCACTCCCCTTTTGCTCCTCTTTATTCCCTATGGGAGAGGTCATTCACCATCCATCTATGCCTTTACTCCCTAGTCAATCCTTGTTCCTTAACTGTTTCCTTCTCCTGGCAGCTCTGCACCTGTGCACACTGGGAACGGGCTCCAGATGTTCTTCTGCCCCACTGATATTTGACTCTAAAGGCAGCTGATAACTAATGGACATCTCTGCCACTGATGCAGAGCACTCATCAGAGCCTTCCTCAGACTCTAGGACTGGCCTCACTGTCTGAGCCTGAAGTCAGCTCCACTGGCCACTGGCAGGCCACAACACCTTCTTGTTTGTTTGTTATAAGCATGAGGGGTTCTTGGTGCTCTCTGAGCTTGGTTGTTTTCTTAACCAATCTAGGTAACATCACCAGTGCTAGTGATTTGCATTGATTATGTTAGCTTGGGTAATGAAACAACTACAAACAAACAACCAAGCTCAGAGAGTACCAAGGACACCTGAGCTATAAATATTCTTTTTTATTGTTATAACTATTCCTATCAGCAAGAGGATGCTAGTCTAGATAAACTTTGGTCTGATCCACCAGCAAGCCCTGATTCCATCTTCAGAGAAAGTCATTACAGGGGAAATTCCTTGTGAGTCAGATTCTCATAAATGAGCATCAATAATATGTGAATGTTGATTTTATAAGAAAAAGATCCAAACATCTTCATTGAATGAGAACGTAATGAGGAATTCCTCATCTTACGCCAAACAATGTGGATCTCTGGAAATGCAAATTCTGATAGCTCTTGCTAATGTCAGCAGCCATTATTAATGTTCAATATACCTACCTTTGGTTCTGCTAAACCTGTCAGATAGCTTTTTTCTTTCAAATATAATTTGATATATCTAGAGAAAGTAGCAGGCCCAGAAGGAATTTTAAAAAAATTCTAGAAGAAAGGAGAAACACAGTTAAAGGAGATTGTACTCCTATGAAGCAAATATCCTTTTTCCTCCTTAATTTCATCCACTGTAATCTCTTAAAATTCAGAAAGAGCTTTCATGAATCATATCTTCAGATGGACAAAGCTACTAAAAGAAATCTGCTTCCAAGGAAGGTAAAAACTAATTTACTCACAAGAGAGGAAATGATCTTATTATTTTCTCATTGCAAACTTTTTTTTCCAACTCAATAGGTTGGCCTTCAGATATATTAGAATGACATCTATTCACATCTTCCAATCCTCAGGAGGTTATCAATTTGCAGAAAGTTGGAAAAATAAACAAATTCAATAATAATCTCATTGTAATAAGTAGTATGGGGTTTTTTTCTTAATTTTTGTGTTTGGTGAGCTCTCTGTTGTTGTCGTGGTTGTTTTACATATTTTAGCTCATTAGAAATGGGAGCTTAGGAATTTCCATAAAACAAGGACAATCACATCTGGGGCTGTGATTGGGAAGAAAATTAAGATAATAGAGGTACAGAAAATCAGAAATAACAGGTTAAATTTAATAGATATAAAATTTCCTGTGGGCAGGACAAGAAGTAGTATGGAAGATCATTAAAGAGAGATCCTACCTAGAACTAAGGAGAAATTTCCTGACAGCAAGAACAGTTAATCAGTGGAATGGCTTACCTCCAGAAGTTGTGCTTCTGTTCCATCACTGGGGCTTTTCAAAATGAGACTGGATACTTATTTATACAGAATTGTATACAGTCTCCTGCTAGAAGACCAAAGTCCTGTCCAACCCAGAGGTGGCATTCAGTAGGTTTTGACCAGTTCTGGATAACCAGTAGTGGAAATTTTGAGTAGTTTAGAAAACCGGCAAATCCCACCTCTGACTGGAGATTTTACAGTATCCTTCCCCTGCCATGCCCACCAAGCCATGCCCACAGAACCAGTAATTAAAAAAAATTGAATCCCACCACTGGTCCAACCCTATTATTCCACATTCTCTTTCACAACTTTAGTACTCTCTTTCCCATTTTCCCCCATGACAAGAACCCCATGAAGTAAGTTGGGCTATGAGAAAAGAAGAGGAACAACTTTGATACTGAGAGAACTTGTATTAATTGTGTTTTTCCATTCTATTCTTTTATTTTGCTGTTGTTGTTGCACCTGTTGCTTTGCTGCTGTTGTTGTTGTTGTCACTTTTTCTTTTTCTTTGTTTTACCTGACACTTCTCTTACTACCTTTCCACATTGGGAAATCCTTCTGGAATCAAGCAGCTACTATTTGATTATTAATGTCTCTCTAAATAAAAAGTCTATCTTACATGATTTGAGAAAATTGTATTGATCAACAAGGTGTACCTCCCATTAGTTGTGTAGACCTGAGAAATGTATCCAAGCTTTGAGTCAATAAACTTGTGCAATTGTTGAACTGTAAACTGTTGCCCTCTTTAGTGCTTGCAATTATTGGAGACAGGAGTTCATTGGAAGGGAAGATATAACTTCTATACACTTTTCTCCTCATCACAATTGCCCTTCCAGAAAATAAAAGAATCACTGACAAGCTTCCTTCAGCTTTCAGCACAAAAGTCTTCAAGAATAGATTTCCAAGGACACAAAAGCTTAGATAATTAGGTTTATTGCAGAAAAAGCTATGAAGCCATTACCACAGAGATACAGTGACAATTATGTCTTTGAGGTAAACTATACCAAGAAGTTATGCCTCATTTTTCAGTCTCAATGTTGCAACAGGGTTCAAGTTTGAGGTTGGATGGTCAGTTTCTGTCTATCTTATCTTATACTTTCATAAAAGAAAGATCTGGTATCAGGCTATTCATTTTTGTCTGTGTGAATAGTCACCTCCATGGGTTGAAATGCCCCAGTGAAGTAAATTTGAGCTCACCTAGATCTCAAAATGAAATGTTAATAGGATTGTAGTGCTTTAGGTTATGATGGTGGTGGTGATGGTGATGATGATGTGAGCAGAACCGAAGTCATGTTGGATGGCCCATTGAATTGAATAAGGAAGTGTGTCTCAAACTCAGTAGTTCTG
>BHFT01002843.1:0-42442 GCA_004320025.1 Laticauda laticaudata
AATGGAATTACAAAGCTTGTTCACCGCTATGATAAGTGCCTCAATTTGTTCAGTGAATATGTTGAAAAGTAGTATATAAGTGTCACTTTCAAGTGTATATAATAAAAAAAATTTCCTACACTTTTTTTTCTATCGCAAAACATAATCTATTTTGTGGATAGCCCTCGTAAGTTCACCTTTTCCCAGGATTGCAAGGCTAATCTAAGAAGTTAAAGATAAATTGAACATTTGAGGTCTAGGTAAACCTGAAGGTCTTGTATAATTTTTGTACCTAATTTAGTACTTTCAATACTTTTTTTAAATTTTATTTGGTTTGTCAATTGCTCACAAGATAATAGTATACAAGTAAAAACGTAGTTATGAATACATGGATACATATAAGAAAAATAAAATAAATAGGACAGGGATGGGAGGCACGTTGGTGTGCTTATGCACACCCCCTACAGACCTCTTAGGAAAGGGGTGAGGTCAATAGTAGAAAGTCTAAGATTAAAGTTTTTGGGGTTTGGGGAANTGTTTGCTCTTGTATTGTTATGGTTGAAGCTGAAATATTCATTGACAGGTTGCAATGTGTGATTTTATATACGAAACTTAGATCGGAGTGAAGGCAGAGTAGTTCTAGGTTTTCTAGGTCTAGAATTTCAAGTCTGGTGGCATAAGGTATTCTGCAACGAGTAGAGGAGTGGAGAACTCTTCTAGTGAAATATTTCTGGACTTTCTCAACTGTTCTAATATCAGATACGTAATATGGGTTCCAGACTGATGAGCTGTATTTGAGTATTGGTCAAGCAAATGTTTTGTATGCTCTAGTTAGGAGTATATTACCAAAGAAAAAGCTACGTAAGATTAGGTTAACAACTCTTAATGCCTTTTTGGCTGTGTAGTTACAGTGGGCTCTAGCATTTAGATCATTAGAGATGAGTACTCCAAGATCCTTGAGAGTTTGGATCATCAACAAAGCCTTGACTATTCAGCCTGTATTTTATTTTCTGATTTTTTTTGCCAATACGTAAGACAGAGCATTTATTTGTTGAGATTTGAAGTTGTCATTTATTTGACCATTTTGAAACATAGTTGAGGTCTTTTTGAAGGGTAGCAGTATTTATCTGTGGTGTTCAATAGCTTTACATCATCAGCGAAGAGAAACGCAGTTGCTCTTAATGTGATCACAGAGGTCATTTATGGAGAGTATAAAGAGAATTGGTCCTAGAACACTGCCTTGGGGGACACCACTGTTGACAGGTACAGAATTTGATTGGACGCTCCCAAATTTTGACCATTTTGTTATCTGTTTGACAGGAATGCTTCTATCCAGTTATGCAGGTGTCCAGGTATACCATAAGATTTTATGATGTGTTTATGATTTTACTGATGTGTGTTGAAGTAATTCACCATTAGGAGAATGAGCGCATACAGGGATACGTATTTGAGATAAGTGTTTGAATAATACACATACAGCACACAAATACACTGTACAGTAAATGTAGTTTTTACTTCCAGAAAGGTTTAAGCAAAGTCCAAAATAAGCAATCCAAAGTCATTCATAAGCAAATTAGTTTTCAATCCAAGGATCATCCAAATATGAAAGTCCAGTGTCAAAAAACAGTTCAGTAACAGACTTCCATTAAATCCAGTAATATCAATCAATTAGAAGAAATGGAGCAACAGCAATACTTTCCAACAGAAGGAAACAGAGAGACTCACTCAGGCACTCTCTTCTGAGACTAAGACTAAGACAAACCAGGTTTCTGGTTCCATCTTATGGCCATTTGAGAAACCACACCTAATTACAGTTTTGCATTTTCTTAAAGATAGAGTTTTAAAATGTCTACTGGTTTATATATTTCTAACCCAAATAGCTGTTAGGTGACTTATATTCCTAACAATGTGTTTCTAGCTTTTCACACAAAATCCTTCTCAATTCTTTCTGAAGAGGACAGAATTCATACTGAGACACTGCATGCATTCAGTTCCTGTATTCTACAAATAAATTGTAGCAAAATACATCTTTGGGCAGGTTCAAACATTCCTCTCTGCTTCTGACATTGTATGCCTAAATATAGACTATGTATACTGGATCCAACATGATAAAGGGGCTTTGAATTTGGCATTGCCACATCTACTGTACTTCTTGGGGGATCCTTAAAGAAACCATAGTACCTTTTCCTGGGTTTCAACAGTATCCGGACAAATTTATGTTTCGAAAGTTATTTATACATAAACAACTTCTAAATACTACAAGCATCCACAAAATCCATTAATACTTATTTTTGGAACAAAGCATATTTTTCCCCTTTGGCGGAATGGGTATATGTTTGCATTTTTTCCTCTAATAAGTTTTGTACACATATCCCATATCCATAGACATTACCCTGATTCTGCTTACCAATTTCAACACTTAATCATTCCCCATTTTGTTCCAACTACTCACATCCCATCATGCTAGTAGTTCCTTTCCATGCTGTCTTATGAAAATTATGAGTCAGAAGAATGATGCTTTTTACTGTAAACAATCTTTCATACAACTATTTCCTGGAAAGATATTTCTATTTAATCTTCATAAACTACCTCTAAAAGTTTGTCTCCAGTTTCATAACATGGTTCCAACCCTTAGATCTTCCAACAATAAATTATAATTAGCAACAGGATGTTGCTGAAATTTATAATGCCACTATAATTAGGGCTGGATACTTTGCACAAAGCAAGGAAGCTTTAGTTGTTATAAAGGAAGCATCCAAATTTTGACAAAAAAGTGGGAGGGAGATATTAAATTGATATTATCCAGGCCAACCCACCAGTACTATTAAAAGAGAACTTGACAGTAGTTTAGATTCACTCAAGAAATCTAGCTACTTTATAGAAAATGATCCATCCAATTTGGACAATGTGAGAATGTTGCTCAAGAATAAAAACAGTTGCGTTTGATACCCCTGCTTGCTGTAAGGTAAGAAAATGAATTATACACTGCTCAAAAAAATAAAGGGAACACTTAAACAACACAATGTAACTCCAAGTCAATCACGCTTCTGTGAAATCTCAACTGTCCACTTAGATAGCAACACTGATTCACAATCAATTTCACATGCCGTTGTGCAAATGGAATAGACAAACATTAGAAACATAGGCAGTTAGCAAAACATTCCCCAATAAAGGAGTGGTTTCTGCAGTGGTGACCACAACCACTTCTCAGGTTCCTATGCTTTCTGGCTGATGATTCGGTCACTTTTGAATGCTGGAGGTGCTTTCCTCTAATGGTAACATGAGATGGAGTCTACAACCCACTCAAAGTGGCTCAGGTAGTTGCAGTTCATCCAGGATGGCACATCAATGCGAGCTGTGGCAAGAAGGTTTGCTATATCTGTCAGCGTAATGTCCAGAGCATGGAGCGCGACCAGGTTACAGGCCAGTACATCAGGAGACATGTGGAGGCCATAGAAGGGCAACAACCAGCATCAGGACCATTACCTTCCACCTTTGTGTAAGGAGGGACAGGAGGAGCAACTGCCAGAGCCCTGCAAAATGACCTCCAGTGGGCCACAAATGTGCATGTAGCTGCTCAAAACGGTCTCAGAAACAGACTCCATGAGGGTGGTATGAGGGCCCGACGTCACAAGGTGGGGTTATGTTTACAGCCAACACCATGCAGGACATTTGGCATTTGCAGAGAACACCAAGATTGGCAAATTTACCACTGGCACCCTGTGCTTCTTCACAGAGGACAGCAGGTTCACACTGCAGCACATTAACAGACGTGACAGGGTCTGGAGACGCTGTGGGAGGAATGTTTTGCTTCCTGCAAACATCCTCCAGCATCGACCCGGCTTTGGCAGGTCAGTAATGTGTGGGGTGCATTTCTTTTAGGGGGCTGCACAGCCCTTCCATGTGCTCGCCAGAGGTAGCCTGACTGCCATTAGGTACCGAGATGAGATCCTCAGACCCTTATGAGACCTCTGCTGGCATGGTTGGCCCTGGGTTCCCCCTAATGCAAGACCATGTTGACCTTCATGTGGGCTGGAGCGTGTCAGCAGTTCCTGCAAGACGAAGGCATTGATGCTATGGACTGGCCCGCCCGTTCCCCAGACCTGAATCCAATTGAACACTCTGGGACATCATGTCTCACTCCATCCCCAACGCCACGTTGCACCAGCAGACTGTCCAGGATTGGGGGATGCTTTAGTCCAGGTGTGAGATCCTCAGAGACCATTTGCCAACTCACAGGAAACAGCCCAGGTGTTGTATGGAGGTCATACAGGCACGGTGGAGGGCCACACACACTCGTCTGAGCCTCATTTTGACTTGTTTTAATAGGACATTACATCAAAGTTGGATCAGCCTGTAGTGATTTTTTCCACTTTAATTTTGAGTGTAACTCCAAATCCAGACCTCCATGGGTTGCTAAATTTGATGATAATTTTGTGTGATTTTGTTGTCAGCACATTTCAACTATGTACATGAACAATGGTGTATTTCATAAGAATATTTCATTCATTCAGATCTAGGATGTCTTATTTTTGTGTTCTCTTTATTTTTTTGAGCAGTGTAGTTGTATCTATTTTACACCACCACCATTTACTACACCTTTCCATAATTTTATGTTCTTGCAGTATTTTCAAATCATGCACCGCTTCAGAAATTGCATCTTTTTCTGTAAACTTCCCACTTGTCTTTGAGACAGGTTTCTTGGTCTTCTCCCCTTTCCCAATATTTATTTTACAATTCAAGCCTCCCTCATTTTCTGTATGTTTGGGAAAACACGTCAATGAATGTTTTTTCTACTGGCCACTTTTACACTCAATCCGAATTCCTTTAGTGCCTGTTCATTGGTGACCCTCTTTATTATTCACACTTAAGTAACAGAAATATATCAATAAAACAAAAATCCAATCATACAAGAGAGCTGTATGTATGATATCCTCCCCAACACTGAATAATTCATATTTGCCATAATTATTAGTTATCTGGATTCTCCACAATACATAAAACATTTAGTAGCCACACAACCTGTATCTGCACAATACAAATTTTCTATGGTTTGGCATATATGATTAATATATCCCAGAACATATTATCTATGTCAAATTACTAGTCCATAATTGGCTTGTGATTCTCATCCATCATTTTGCATCAGGACATTATGCAAAATGTACATATCTAAACCCCCCCTCAAATTTCCCAGCTTATTTTATATTTATTTTGAATTTTCAAAAGTGTGAGAGGATATCCAAGGCAGCTAGTATTTAAGGTATTTTTTTTAATAATTTGCCAATACTCCAGAAGCTAATTCTTCCATTCATTATTCATAATTTGCTATATATAACCCAGGGTGTCAAACTCAAGACCCGTGGACCAAATCTGGCCCTTGGGGTGCTTAAATCTGGCCCGCAGAGCAGCCTGAAAATAGCAAAGGACCAGCCTGCAGTGCTTTGCTGGCCAAAATGGGGTTCAGAGAGCCACATGCATCCCCCTCCCCCGCACACCCCATTTTGGCCAGCAAAGTGCTGCAGGAGGCATCTGTCCTAACTTCTCATCTCCACCCCGTCCAGCCAATAGAGAATAACAATGCTGATCCTGCCCTGGAAGAAATCCAGTTTGACATTCCTGCTTTAACCCATTGATATTGGAATATAATCCCAGTAAATAATAAATGCAACTAGTGCAACTATGCTAAAATGTGCTGTATTGTGTAACTCAATATACTAGTAGCTCAATATATTATTAGTCAGGTAACAGCATTTTATCTGGGTCTACACAATATATTAAGTTTTGGGGTTAGTAGGTACATTCATATAACATGCTAAACATAATTACTTTTAACCTAAGTTTATTGTGAGCTGGTGTGAAATTAAGGATTGGATTTGATGTGTTGGATCAATTCCACAGAGAATGTATAAAATTTTTGTTGAGTTTATCTGATCTAGTCACTGATCATTTCTCAGTGCCAATCTGTCATTAGCCAGAGAGACAAAGCTCACAGAAATTTTAAATAAATTCATCTGTTGAGTGTATGAAAAATAATGGAGGATACTACACTAATTTCCCCATAGAGCATACAGTAATTTCTGCTTTTAGATAGATCTTTAAAGAAAGCATTGAAACCTGACTGGTAACAAAGGAGTGAAACAGCAGGAAAGACTGATCCTTTGTATTTGTGGTCCCATCTTATTCTCAACAAAGGAATAATGGCCAACTCTGACAAAGGAGTGAGGTCACCAAGAAGTGATAAAAAGAATCTTCCAAAAGAAATAAAAAGAATAAACTAGCCTCTATCACACAAAAAAGCAGAGGCTGCTATAAACTGATAACTGAAGTTCAGAATAGATATTGGAGGCCAAAAATATGGGGAAGAAATGTGTTGTTTCTACATTATTAATGTATATTCTTCTGTTTCACCTCCCAAAGGTTAAAGCTAACATACCAATTACCCATACTAACTTATCTTAAAATCATATACTATTTATTATCTATCATATCTATTTATTAACTAACATTTTATTAAAACCTAAACAAATACCTTTTCATTCAATTGTACACTCCATTTGATTAATCAAAAATAAACCAGACTTCATGATTATATGAGGATCTCTATTTTTAACGTTACAAATCTAAAATATTTATTTAGCATTACAAAGTCAACCACAAAAAATTGCATCCAATTGGAGGTCAGGCATATGGAGTATCAAATACACAACTTAACAGTGTTACAAGCTAATGTTATCAAGAAACAAATGAGTCTGCTGGTTCATGCCAACGGTGCATTGAATCCAGAGTTTTGTTCAGAGTAGCTGGCCAAATAAATTCAGAACCAAGCATAGATAGATGGTGATGATCCTTTTTTGTTGACTCCTAAAATTGTACATTTAGGGCAGGAGTGTCAAACTCAAGGCTGGCAGGCCAGATCCAGCCCACAGGGTGCTTAGATATAGCCTTTGGCCTGCCCTGGAAACAGCAAAGGACCAGCCCGTGGTTCCTCTGCCAGTGAAAATGGAGCTTGGAAGGACCCCACATGCCCCTCCTAAGCTCTGTTTTCACTGACAGAGGGTTGCAGGATACTGTCGCAATCAAAAATGGAGATCAGGAACCCATTTTCACTGGCAGACCACTTGGGCCACAAGCATCTCCGACACGATGTCGAGCTGGCCATGCCCACCCCGGCCCTCAAGGTCAAACACAACCCAGATGCGGCCCTCGATGAAATCAAGTTTGATACTGATTTAGGGTATATGCCTGCAATTTCAAAAATATGAACCAGCTGCTGTAATTAGAAGTCATTGATACCACATTCCTCATAAATTTGCCAATCTCCTCTGAAAATTGGAGGCCATCTTCAAATCTGCTGGCAGTAAATTTCTACATGACAATGAGGGAAATGATGAGGATGAGCACATCCATTCAGTTGTAACCAACTCTTGGCGATTTTATGAACCAGATCTATCCACACCTTACAATCTTGCAGTGCTTCTTGAAGATTTCCTCTGCCTAGCTGGTGTTAATTTTGATGGTGCCCAGCCACTGTATTTTTTGACAGTCTGGTTTCCTTTTACACACTAACTCTTTTAAACATGAATTGCTTTCTCTAGTGAATTCCCCCACATAACACGGCCAAATTTATAGGTAGCTATGATCAATTGCATCAGATCTGCAGTAATTAGCTTCAGCATATGATTTACATTTTTTCATGAGAATTATGCTATACCATATATCTCTACAATGTCCAAATTTAACAAATTGCTATATGGCCTATAAGTGACCAGAAATGGACACAGCTTCCAGTTATTTTCAGCTGGTTTCCTGTTTTGCACTGCACTATGGACTAATATTTCATGGATGACGATTTTAATCATTCATTCCTCAAGTCAATCTTTCCACGTTTAGAATCCTTAAAGCTTAGATATTTTGTTCTTGATTACGCTCCAATTTGCAGGGGGGGTTGTGAGGTTCTGAATTGAATTTCAGTGTCCAATCAGGAAAAACTGCATTTTTTAATGTCATCATGTTCACTAGCACACAAGTTAAACCAAAATATAAATCTACAAGAAGATCATGATACATTTAGAATTCAAAGCAAGTATTGGTAGTTCTCGACCCACAATCACAACTCAAGACTAGTATTTCTGTCATGAGTCAGTGCAAGTCACATGACTGGATCCAATTTTTCTATTATTTTTACCCAGTTGTTAAGGGAATCACACCGTTAAGGGAATCATGTAAGACCGGGGTGTTAAACTCATGGCTCATGAGCTGGATGCATCATGCAGTGGCCACGCCCATGCCCAGTTTAGTGAAGGGGTGAAGTCACAATATGTCAGGTGATGTATTGACACCCCTGGTTTAAGAGAATAGGCTCCTAAATTGACTGCTTGTTGGAAGTAAATGGGGAAGTCACAAATTGTCATCATGTCACTGTAAGATGCTTCAACCTTCATAAATGTGATTGAGATCATGTGACAGCAGAGGTAGTACAATGGCTGTAGTTTTGAGAATGGCTCATCACTCTTTATGAGGTCATCATAATTCTGAACCATAGTTGAATGGATTTATGTTGAGGACTACCTATACAGACTACAGGTAGTCACAACTTACAACCACAATTGAGCCCAAAATGTATGTTGCTAAATGAACCATGTTAAGTGAATTTAGCCCCATTTTACAATTTTTCTTGTCCTTGTGAAGTGAATCACTGAAATTGTTAAATTAGTAACACAGTTAAGTAAACCTGGCTTCCCTATTGATTCTGCTTATCAGAAGGTCATAAAAACTGATCACATGATGCCAGGACACTACAACCGTCATAAATATGAGTCAGTTGCCAAGCATCCAAATTTGGATCATGTAACCATGGGGACGCTGCAGTGGTCATAAATGTCATAAGTCACTTTTTTCAGCACCATTGTAATTTTGAATGGTCACTAAATGAACTGTTAAGTCAAGTACTATCTCTACTCATCTGTGATTCAACCCTTTTTCTATAAAAATTCTTCTCTTGAACATTGATTAAAACCTTGGTGTACAAAAAAATTATCCTATTTACGGGACCCTAAATAATGTTTTATGATTAATGTAATTTACAAAAACTATGATGATATATCACTGTTGCTGTATGTACAGAGAGCTTATGCACGAGAGACAAATTCCTTGAATGTCTAATCATACTTGACCAATAAAGAATTCTAATTCTAAATATTGCTGAGATAAAATGTGTGTGTGTGTGTATCTGTGTTTCTCACAAAATAAGGCCAGGCCTTATTTTTTTTTGACCCCTGAAAAAACGGCTAGGCTGTCTTTTTGGTGGTGACTTAATTTTCTCCCCCACCTAGAGCGGCCCATATGCACACACCTCACCCCGAGGCCGTTTCTATCGACAAAAGCTCCCCGAAGGCAGAGTCCCCAGCTGTTTCAGGGTGTGGCGTGGCTGCCCGTGTTCCCTCACCTTTAGGCAGTCTCTTTCGGGCGATGGAAGCTCCCCAAATGCAGTCACCAGCGACTTTGATTGGCCAGTAGAAGCAGCCTTGGGGCGAGTGCACACACACCCTCTCCTTGCCACGAGGCCGCTTCTATCGGCAGACGAAAGCTCCCTTGAAGGCAGAGTCCCCAGCGCTTCAGGGTGTGGCGTGGTTGCCCATGTCCTCTCGCCTTTAGGCAGTCTCTTTCAGGCTGCCTGTGTCCCCTCGTTTTAGGCAGTCTTTTTTGGGCGATGAAAGCTCCCCAAATGCAGTCACCAGCCACTTCAATCGGCCGGTAGAAGTGACCTCAGGGCGAGCTCACACACACACTCCCCTCGCTACAAGGCCGCTTCTTTCAGCAGACGAAAGCTCCCTTGAAGGCAGAATCCCCAGCCACTTCAGGGCAAGGCGTGGCTGCCCATGTCCCCTTGCCTTTAGGCAGTATCTTTCAGGCGATGGAAGCTCCCCAAATGCAGTCACCAGCCACTTCAATCGGCAGTAGAAGCGGCTTCGTGGCGAGGGGAGTGTGTGTGCGCTCGCCCCAAGGCCGCTTCTACTAGCCGATCGAAGTGGCTGGTGACTGTATTTGGGGAGCTTCCATCACCCGAAAAAGACTACCTAAAGGCGAGGGGACACGGGCAGCGCTGCCTCGCCCCAAAGCAGCTGGGGACTCTGCCTTCAAGGGAGCTTTTGTCTGCCAAAAGAAGCGGCCTCGCGACAAGGGGAGAGTGTGTGTGGGCTCACCTCAAGGCTGCTTCTACAAGCTGATTGAAGTGGCTGATGACTGCACTTGTGGAGCTTCCATCGCCCAAAAGAGACTGCCCAAAGGCGAGGGGACACGGGTAGCCATGCCACGCCCTAAAGCAGCTGGGGACTCTGCCTTCAAGGAGCTTCTATCGGCTATCGGGGTATTCTAGCCTACGGTACCTGCAGGACACTCCTAAAGGCAAGTTTTCTCCCCATTCCCCCCTGCCCTTCCCCCACCCATGTCTCTTAACCTCATGTAGTTCTAACGAACGATGTGAGAAATCGCGGGGAAAAGCATGGTTTAAATAGGCCTAAATTTTGGGGGCGGAGCTTAATTTCACCTCATGCCTAGAAATCATGCTGGGCCTTCCTATTGGTGGANAATTTCACCTCATGCCTAGAAATCATGCTGGGCCTTCCTATTGGTGGAGGCCGTATTGTTGGAGAAACACGGTATCTCCTTTTCTAGCGTTCAAAGTGGCGAGTATGAAGTTTCTTTTGGCTTTTTTATTGCTAATGTCCATTATCATATACCAGATGACATAAAATTATAAACAAGGAAGAATTTACATTCTTCAAATTATATTTCAGCACACAAATTATTACATTTTCAGATTTTTAGTGAACAGAAAAAAATGGCTTAATCTCCCTTTCTTCCTTTCAGTTCACCATTATTTTGAAGAACAAATAGAACAGTTACATCAATCCTTACCTAATCATGAAAAATTGAGTAATATATATGGATTCAGTTTAGGGACAAACTGTACTGCCAAGGCTCATTTTTCAAATATCTGGTCAATGTGTTTCCCAAATTACTGCTCACTAGTTTCCAAAAGCATTCAAAGTAGCTAAATAATAATTATCAATCAAGGGAGCAATGCAAGCATTCAAGATAAGGTTCTTTTGTGTACTCAAAAAGGTTTGGGGGATTTTGTTTTTTGTTTTTTCACTGAAGGGGAATATCCTGAACAAGAAACTGCTCTTCCTGATGAAAAAAACCCTTTTGCAGAATTAAATGCCCTAGTTCCAGTTACCTAATGCTTTCTGTAAACATCTAGTATGCTAATAAAAAGGCAATGAACTGTTCAACCAAGATACAAAAAACAACAGTTACACAACGCTCATACAGGCAACCATTACTTAATTTCACAAACACCAACCAATCCATTTTTGAACCTTCTATTACCACCTTCTCTGCCCTAGACAAACTCATTCATATCATTAGTCACCTCTGTCTTGGTTTAGTAAGACACAAATTTATTTCAAAAAAAGCTAAGAAATTAAAATGCTGAATCTTACCAAATAAAGGAAAAACTGAAATGGGCCAAATAAAAATCTCATATCAAGCTTCTGTGCTTAATGTTTTAGAAGTTTTGAGATTAAGTGAGCTAGAACAAGGTGTAAACACTGTAAGGGAAATAAAATTATTCATTGCTGAAATGGATTGCAAAAACAGCATGGTCGGCTGTAAATCCTGCTAAACAGACTTTTTCTATCAAAAGAAGTCCCACATTTCAGAAATAATGTTGTAGAAAAAGTCCCAAATTCTAATCACAATTTAATTCTGACCACTTATTGTACTAAAAACATGAAAGTCTGTTGGTTTAGTATTTTTGCTAATCCACATACAATGATGTGGAAACTAAAATATAACAAGTTTTTTATTAATAGATAATAGTGGTCTATGTATTAAACCATGGTTTAGTGCAATGGAAAAACCATGACAGAGTTTAATTATTTATTACACAAATTCTAAGAACTGGACCAGTTCTAAATAGTTTGCTTATATAAAATATAACATTGATCCTGTCCACAGAGCAACACAAATCATTGTAGTAAGCAAGGGGAAAAAATGTTAAATAAAGCTGCATCCCAACTTTTAACCTCAGAAACTGCTACAACTTACAAATAAAAACTCCATGCCTCAACATTTTGCCCGCTCAGTTTAAAGCAACTTTTTCTGCATATCTTCTTAAAGAAAAGGATTGTACTATATTTTCCCTCCAAAAAATGACATGCAGTAAAATATAGGGAGTCTTCAACTTGTCTACAACTGAGCCCAAATTTCTGTTGTTAAAGGCAAGGTCCCACTGGCCGACGGATGGAAAACGTATGCAAAAAGGACACCACGGACAAGCAAAATTTTGGAGGTGCTCCATCCGTTGTCATCCGCTCCAAAAAGTGGCAAAAATTTGCATAAACAGAACAGAAAAGAAAGGAAAAGAACAGACGTGGGTAGTATGTAGTGGGGATGTTAAACAGATGTTCAAAGGAAGCCTAGAGGATGTATATAGGATGCAAACCGTTCACTGCTCATCCTTTCTATTTCCGTGCTACTAACGCTGTGTAGACGTTCCGTGTACCTTTTGTTTCCTCCCTCTTTCCATTTTCAGCTGCAGCGGATGTGAGTTGAGGGGATACCCAGAGGATGCAGAGAGGATACCGTAGACATTTAATGGATGATAAACGGACATAGAACGTTTGTTGCTCGTATGTCACGGATTTACATCGTACACAGCGGAAAGTTCATCCATTCACAAAGTTTTGTGCAGCTCAAAACTTCTTGCACGGATGAAATCACAGTGGACGGATGTTCAACAGATAGAGCGTATGAAACACATATGCAATGAGTACATAATGGATGCATAGCATTTTCCAACGTTTTTTAACGTTTTACATCCTCTTTGCATCATTTGATGCAGTGGGACAGGGGCTTAAGTGAAATGTTCAAATGAATTTTGCCCTGTTTTACCACCTTTCTTGCCATAAGTTGAGGAACGCTGCAGTTAAGTTAATAACGTGGTTGTTAAACGAATCTGGTTTTCCTGTTGACTTTGGCTTGTCAGAAGGTGCAAAAAAGTGAACAAGTGATCCTGGAACACTGGCAACCACCATAAATATGAATCAGTTACCAAGCGTCTGAATTTTGATCATGTGACCATGGGAATGTTGCAACAGTCGTGTGAAAAATGGTCATAAGTCACTTTTTTCTGTGCCGTTGTAACTTTAAACAGTCACCAAATGAGAACATTCTGTAGTGAAGCCCAATCTGCCACTTTGAAAAAGATGCTACTTAGAAACTGCACATTTGTGCTTAAAATCTACAATTGGTACCTGATAAAGATTATCTGTAAAGTTATTGAGTTTTCTTTCATGCAACTCTTCTCCCCAGGAAATGTTATAACAGAAATGGTTTTCATAAAAAATATTCTATTGTTGTGCCACTTTGCACGTAATTCATGGAAAGAGTGGAATGAATTAGAATTGCTTATTAAAATTTGTAGGGAAGTTTGAAATTTAAAAACACCACTTACAAGGTTACTCAATGCAGATGCCAAAATATATTTTGCATCATCCACACCATTGTTTATTCTGATCCTTGTTTTATTTATGAATCACCTTTTTCTAAGTAGCCAAGTGCTAGGCAAAGACAATTTAAAAAAAAATCCTGCATGTATTCAGAAGACTGAAATAAAATTTTAACTATTAAATCATTATTTGGCTTCCTGAATGGAGAAAAATGTATAATGTTTTTCCTTAGTTGTGGATTGCCTTGAGTGAAAAAGTCCTGCCCTTATTTCATAACATAACAGCAAAATAGCTAACTGACTTTTATTTATACATCTCCTGCAACTACTGTCTGATAACAAATGAACAGCAAAATACAGTGCCAACACAGGCTTAATTCCAGTATTTTTGATGTAAGATGTCAAGGTAAGGATTCTGCACAAATGTATCTTCTTTAAAAAAAGGTTATTTGGATTTTGCTTGCAAGTAAAATATGAGAGTTAATAAAAAAGTATGTCAAAACATATAGAGACTGATTTTAACTTTCAATCTACCATATTCTGCTAGGATTCTCAACAATCAATAAGCCTAGATTTTTTTTTCATTTTACAACTCTTTATTCCCTTTCCTTTTGGGTGGAATTGGGGTGACTGAGTAGAGCTGAACATTTAGTGGCCAGATGCCCTTCCTGATGCAGACGTGGAGATCACAGCAGACATTTTCTCTTTGCACCCTGATAGAGTAACAACTATCGCTGCCTTGGATCGAACTCTTAACCTTCCAAATGGGATGCGAGTGTCTTCATCTTTAGGCCACCATGTTTACAGACTTGAAAAGATTGTAAAAGCAAGGAATGGCCATAAATGTTATTTTATCACCTTCATACTACAATCACTAAACAAGGCAGTCATTCAATGAGGACTTTCAGTAATAATATATTGATGCATTAAAAATCCCCAACCTAGAATACATTCCCTTTTGACTTAAATTGTTGACTGAACCTGACCACCATTTATGCTTTCCATGTTGCGTGAACCTGCCATTTGTGACTCAGCCAAACAATGTTTAAACAGTGGCTTAGCGTTAGTCCAAATGAGTCAGAATGCCTGAGTTTGCACAGCAGCCTGCCAAGATATGATTTGCTTATCTTGAATAAACAATTGGCTGAGTTCAGACATAACAGCTAAAATATGTATTTGCAAAGTACCCTGGGAAACGCATTTAAAATTCTCTTTTTCTCTGGTATAAAAGCTTGCAGGGCATCCAAAGTTCACACAATATATGGAGCCAAACTGAACCACCCACATTTCAGCTTAACATGAACCTCGCATTATTTTTTATGAGTTTTCCTAACTGGGTAAAAATTAAAGGAATTCCTACAGGCCCACAAGTTAAATTCTAAAGCATTTTGCATTTGGACTTGTATCACTTTAGCATTTCAAAGAAGCAAACAACCATTCCTTGTTACTGAAACCTGAAAGAAACTACTAGCTTCTGAAACAACCATCAAACAACCAAGAGGTTGAAGTACCCATGTAAGCAGAGTCAACTGGTGTTCAAGCTAACTTCCCTCTAAGGGCCCCGGTCCCACTGGCCGATGGACACAAAATGTATGCTTAAAGGACACAGATGATGAGCAAAATTTCGGGGGTGGCTCCATCCGTTTCATCTGCTCCAGAAATGGACAAAATTGGCAAAAATTTGCGAAAACAGAACGGAAAAGAACGGATGTGGGTAATATGTAGTGGGGATGTTAAACAGATGTTCATCGGAAGCCTAGTGGATGAAAGCGGATGGAAGTGGATGACAGCTCCGAAGGGGTTATCGGGGATAATTGCGAAGCGGACGCATAGTGGAAAGAGCAGATGCATAGTGGATGAAGCAGATGCATCACGTATGCCTAACGGAAACAAAGGCAATGCCGCGCAGATGTATATCGGATGCAAAACGTTCACTGCGCATGCGGGGGGTATGAATTGCGTCTGCTCCGCAGATATAAAGGAATGCAGCACACACACAGTCAGCATAAAGCGGAAAGACGTGCTGACGGCTACACTGATACATCTCTACTACATCTCGTTATTGAAGAAGGCTACATTGATACATCTCTACTACATCTTGTATCAACACCATTAGCTGAATCAGTCAGGCAAGAAAAGGAAGTCCGTGTCTATTCGTATCAAGCCCTGGCAAGGTGAAGAAGGGACAGAACCAAGCACCCCACCTCCTGACCCATTGACTCTGATGGTGAAGCTGCTGCCTTGCTGTGTGTGACCAGCCCCAGGCCCTCAAGCCCCCTCAAAGCCAGACTGGCTGATAGGCCCTGATGGTTCCAAAGCCCCTGAAGACCCTGTGATGCCTCAAGCCCTGAAGGCCCTGAACAAGCTCCTGAAGCGCCCTGATGCTCAAGGCCATGAAGGCCCTAAACCAAGCTCCAGCCAGAGGGAGAAGAGGCAAGGAAGAAGAAGGTGAGAGAGGGAAAACAGTACACCATTTCTGCAGGAGCATGAGGACAATGTGCTGGAATGGCGCTTCGGAGAGAAACAAGTACCTCTGGAGAAAGGGCCACAGAACTGTATTATCGGGGACACCAAGAAAGAAGCCATGGCAGCTTGGAGAGGACAAGGCAGGAGAGCCTTGGGTACACTGCAGAAGCTATCTCCAGGATGGTGGAAGTCACATGCACACCTGCTATGGCAAGCTACACCTCAAGAAATCTGGGCAGCCCACTGTCCAAAGCTCACTGACTGGGAGAAGTACATCGATGGCCAAGTGCAGGTTTCCTGGAGGGTGAGATCCACCACTGAGAGCAGCCACCTTCTGAGACCCCTCTTCCTCAGAGAGCCCACAGAACAGCCAGGCATCTTCAAGTCAGGAGCCACCTACCCTGCCCAGACAGGGTGTCTTCAGAGGGCCCCACAGAGAGACCCCCCAACAGCTGCACTCCCCATGGGGGATGCCGAACTTGGAAATCCCGTGGAAGATGACACCCTGCTGTCACAAATGGAAGGAACAACGGCAGCCATACAGAGGCCAACCCACATCCCACCTCCACCCCCAAGCTCCAGGAGGATGCAGGCAGAGAGGCAGACTGGAGGCCAGAACCACAGTGTGCTGTTGGAGATCAGGGACACAATGATAAGACCAGCACAGAACTTCTCTCTCAGCTGGTTGACCTGGACAGAGCAATCCTCGGTTGGAAACACCTTCATCACCTACGTGAGCCAGACCCCGAGGACCTGCCCGAGGCCGAGTACCAGGTGATGAAGCAGAAGATCACAGCCACTTCTCCACAAACCCTCAAGGCTCAGCTGAACCTCATCCTACCCAGTCCAGGTCTGCTCCTCAGCCTGTAGTTGAAGATCCTCTCTTCACAGGTGAGGTATCTTGAACTGTACGGCTTCATGAGGTAGGTTCTAGGAAGAAACACGTCATCACCACGATGAAGTAGGGCACATCTTGTGTTGTCATTGGAAAGGGGGTCTGGACCTGGAAAACCCCATGATGAGGGTGAGTTCCAGCCCATCCTTGAGGTCCACTGGCGTTCTATTATCTAGGGCATCTGAAGCTGACCCGTATGCCTGACAAGCATCGATGTAGATGAACTTGTAGTCAGCATCAACCATGGCAAAGAGGATGATACTGAAGAAGCCCATTGTAGTTTGTAATAATTGGACCTGAGTTGGCTGGAGCTTTGCAGGCCATGTGCTTCCCACCTATGGCTCCAAACGGTGTGGGAAAAGTTCCACTTCTGATTACCAATCTTCTGCAAGTTGTCTCCAGCCTTTTCAGTGGTGGGACACCTGAGGAGCTCCTCCACGTATTCTCAACGAATGGCCTCTACCACTTCTCTGACGACTTTGCTGATTATGTTATGTGGCACCCTCCAATGAATACTGCCATGTTCTGTATGTGGTTCCAGAGGCCAGGTGCCGCAGATCAGTGCCACCTTCAGTCCAGGGGTCCAGGTTGGTGCGAGGAATTGGTACTAGGCTTGGTCAACCTGGGTCTCAGATGCTTTACAAGTTCATCAAACATGGTTGGTGGCATCCTCATGAAGTGATGGAATGCATGAGGGTCTTCATTCCTCAGCTCCACCATCAACTGGTCATACAGTCCAAACTCCATTCTTCTCACGATCCATCCTCAGACCCACCACAGCTCTTGGACGTCTCCTTCTTCTCCTTCGTCTAAAACTTGATACAATAACAGGTTGTGGTTCTGCTGTTGAATGAGTTGTAGCTATCATATGGACTCTTTGATCATCCATGGTGAGAGAACAATTGATGATGTTGAGACCAAGACCAAGGTTGATGAGTTTGTACACCACAGACTACTCAACTCGTACTTAGAGTCCAGATGATTCTCCCCCTTTTTTATGCAGAAAGTAAGTCGCATTGATCAGCAGTATGGTGCTCCTAATCTACACTCTAATAGACATACTCCAGACATCCTAAATATATGAGATACAAACGTTTTGTCCGTTTTGAATACTTTATATACGAGATGCATACACTTACATCCTTTCTATTTCCGTGCTACTAAAGATGTAGACGTTCCATGTACCTTATCTTTCCTCCCTCTTTCTGTTTTCAGCTGCAGCAGATGTGAGTTGCGAGGATGGCCAGAGGATGCAGAGAGGATACAGCGGACGTTTAACGGATAACGGACATAAAATGTTTGTTGCTTGTATATGTCGCGGATTTACATCGTACATGGCGGAAAGTTCATCCATTCTAAAAGTTTTGTGCAGCCCAAAACTGTTTGCGCGGATGAAATCACAGTGGACAAATGCTTGATGGATAGAGCGTATGAAACACGTATGCAATGAGTACACAACAGATGCATACCGTTTTCCAACGGATGGCAAGAGTTTTTTTATGGTTTACATCCTCTTTGCATCTGTTGGTGCAGTGGTACCGGGCCTTAACTGACAGGTGCTCACCTTTTTCATTACAGGCAAATTCAGCTGGGAATGAAGACATTCCTCTGAATCAAACATCCATCAAAACATATTAATAGTTTCCTTACCTCCACCTACTCTTTAGAAGGATGTAGCAAATGTATCCCAGGTGCTCTCAATTATTATATGGGATAGAAGTCCTGGCATTTCCTGATTAGTAAAACATCTCTATCAATTTGACTTTTATAGATCCAGCCTTAACATCTCTCCAACTTGTGCTGAATTAATAGGAAGCAAACAAATTTAGATGGACACATTGAATGGTCCTTGAAACCTTTAAGTGATGGGAGATAAATCTAGGTAAAAAAATAACTGAAAATTTTGTTTGATTGGGGTTGAATTCACATACTAAGTCAAACTAGGGTCATCAAATTAAGCCACAGCTTAATTCATGCAACACAACATGCTAAGACCTAAGATTAAGGTCGTATTTTGTACCCAATTCTTGTCATGTTAAAAATGACAATTTACACTTCAAAAATTCACTGAACAAATGAATAGCCTATGATCATTTTAACACATTATCAGTTTTACCAGAGGTTTAGGAATCACTCCAAGCTCCAAATGGCAAGAATTTGTAATCTACAATATAGTTAATGCATATTCACAACTTCAAAAAGATCCAAAATGGTGGCCAATCTATTTGTTAAGCAACTGCATAAAGAAACAAGTAAAATGGCATGTACACACTTGTTAACCAAGGTCTTTAGCATGCCATGCAAATACAGCCTACACTGTATGGGAACTCAATGACTGTCATTTGGAAACTATGATTTACAGCTTTGTGTAAAGTAGCAAACCAACTAGCAAGCCATGTGCTAGCATAGTGTGCAAATCCAAAATATAGTTAAGCATTAGTTTTCTTTGGTGGATAAGTAGGGTTTAAATCCAATAGTTATTAACTCCAGTTCTATTCTAAGTATCTCTTGCACAAGGAAGGCTCCTATTATTTTTTTCTATTTTATATATTTAACTTGTTATAACCAGCTTTTTAAAAGGAAGCCTATGAATGTAGGTATTTTTTTACTGTGCTATTAGATCACAATAGAAGCTGTTTTCCCACAGTCCTTAACCCAGTTAACTGAATCAACTCATTTTCTGAGTTCACCCTATGGTATACCCAGTCACGTTAACCAAATAAGCTAAAGCTGCATAATATAAACTGAGTTATCAAAACAAGCCAACATTAGTGTACAAAGAATTGTGTATCCCCCTTTATCCAAGGATGCTGTAAAAACATACAAGGGCAATCATGTCATTATGAGTATGAATACCATTCTTGTACATTTTCTACTCTCAAACACATCCTATATCTCTATAAGAAATATTATTTAACCAACCTGTAACTATTTTCTTGGTTAAATGTTGGACTATTAATTCCTTTAGTTGCCACTCACCCAGCCAATGGAACATTAGCCATAAATTAAGAGATTTGTAACTCAGAAGACTTGGGTATTATGAAAAAAGTTGTATTTGGCTCTCACAGCTTATAGTTATTGGCAGACATCCCCCATTAAGTGGGTCAATTTTTTCTTAAAATACTCAAATCCTTTCCTCTCTCACACACAAGAATTTTACAAAAATCACAACTGTACCTATTGAAGCATAGGTGTGAAAATATTTGGTAAAGTGAAGGCCCATAATATATCATCTCTATTCATATACCTTAAGCCACTCCCCAGTTCTCTAGAATTGTCCTAGGAGTAAAGAACTTCCATATCAATGAGTTCATATACTATATAGTGGTCAACAAAATATTTTATAGTTGTGAAATGTGTAATTCTTCCTACAAATTGTAGGAAGAATTCCTCTGCCGCCTTCATAAATGTACCGCCATTAAGTCTACAAGAATAATGTCATGGCTTCCCCCCAAAAAATCTGTTTAAATGTGAATTTTTTATTTTTATTAAATTTGTTTGCCACCCATCTCACCACAAAGCAACTCTGTATAGCACTTATGGTTTGCCACTGGCTGCTAAGTCATATCCATGAAACACCACAAAGCTTCGTTTTTCCTGAATGAAAAATCAAGGTTTCCAAGTGAGCTTGTTTCCATTGCTAAATATTATTGAATTACAAAGAAAATCAATAGAAATATCAACACTGAGGTTTGCCTGTGACACTTAATCCTATGTCTATTGTTCCATTCAGTTGCTCATGATTTATGAGGCATGTGTGTTATAATTAACAGCCAATTCAGTTTCAAGCCAAAATATTGATTTAACCAAGCATGGTTTAGTTATTAATGGATACCAAGTCTCTATGACCACTTACAAATAGTCGACTTATGATCATAATTGAGCCCAAAAATTGTTGTTAAGTAAAATTTCTGTTGTTAAGCAAGTCCCATTTTACAACCTTTTTGCCAGTTTAAAAAATTACTCCAGTTGTGAATCTGGAGTAATATGAATCTGGCTATGCTCATTAACTTTGCTTGTCTGAAGCCAATTGGGAAGGTTACAAAATGGCATCACATAACCCCCTCAGTGCAATCAATCATAAATTCATGAGTTGCCTGAATTTTGATCACATGACCATGGGGATACTGCAACAATCCTAAGCATGAAAACCAGTCATAAAAGTCATTTTTCAGTGCCATTGTAACTTCAGTCAGCAAACAAATCATTGTAAATCAAGGACTACCTGTAAAATTTTTATAATTGCAACATCTATAAGTTTTTTTTATAACTGTATATATAACTATTATAACTGTCTAAACACCAACATGTTATTTATCTATATTGGTTCATCAAATCTTTCCTTCTTAATCATTCACATGAGGGGAAAGAAGTCTTGTTGAATCCCATAACAAAGGGGGAAAATATGGAATATGTAGATGAAAATTTAGAGCAAATTTAGACAGTCCATGAAATCATGTATGACCTATATACATTTTGGCCTACTCTTAAAATTTCTGATTATTAGTTCAGTGTGCCATGCCATCTGAAGAAACTGGGTTAATGCATGAACCCATGTTCTAGTGAAGGATGGGAGATGTAAGATGTGTCCTGCAAACAGATCTAATTGTATCAACCTTACTCTGTGTTATCAACAAAACTCCAGGTTTGAGGCCTAGTCCAAGTCCACAACTCTTTCCCCTTATTTTGGAATGAAGTGTGCTTTAAGGACAGAAAATATCATGTTCTGGTGGTAAATAAGTAAGATACAACTGAGGTACAAGGCCAAGACAGATTACATACCACAAGTTTCTGTATTATTCCTGCTCATGAATCAAAACTGAACTTCTATTTAAGTCTGACTGAAAAAGAAACCCCAAACTACACTATTGAGGTTAAATAGAATACCTTTTTCCCACTCACTCCCCCTAATCGCAGACTGATAAAAAAAATGATATTTCTACAATGCCTTATTATAAATGAAATGTAACTTCCCTTTACACCAGCCAAAAAAAAAAAATTAAAAAGGAGGAAGGAAGTGAAGCACATGTAGGAGTAAGAAATTCCAGGCAATTCAGGGACACCCTTTAATAGACATTTTCTCCAACCACTTTATACCAAGCAAAGTTCAGTGTTTGTTTTTAAAACTTGCACACTCCAGAAAATCCACAGTCACGTTGTTTTTCCAGTTTGGCTCCCTTTTCCCCTGGTTTCCCTTCAACCATTGAATAATCCACCTCTTTTTCCACTAAGAATCCAGAAGGATAATAAAGTGAATTACATTTTACCATGGGCAGATAGATGATTAACCAGATTCAGTCCTGTAATGCAAATATATCCTCTGCTTCCAAAACATGCCATTAAAAGAAAAAAAAAAGAAATTGAACCGTTCACTGATATGATCTTGAGACTTTTTACACGTGGAAGAGAACGGGGTAAAGCCACTCTGATTTCAAAACTAGGCCTTATAGACATGTAACTCTTGAATTTTGCACCATTGTTTTCCCAGAGACCAAAGTTCACTCCAGAACTTGACTATTAGGTTATAGTTTACGATTCTGTCCCTGGAACAGTTTAAGAGAGTTTTCATCTTTTAGCTCCAATTTCCAACACAACGTCCACAAAAGCAAATAATCATTATTCCAGAAGACACAACAGCCTAGATTTTAAAACGGGGTGAGGGGGGGTAAGAGTAGAAAGAAGACATCAAAAGTCCTTCCCCCCCTTTATTATTTTGCAAAGACACAGCAAAAGCCACTGCTAAACTCTCCCCCTCCCCCACCAGCGTGAGTTCACTCTGCCACATTCCTTCCCCTCCCCCACACCGCTTGCAAACAAGACATTTAAGGCGCAAACCACATCAAACGAAACTTTTCTTTCAACCCACACTTTAATTACCAATCATTGGGGGGGAATAAATTCTACTGACCTTTCTGTTTGGGAAAAAAAAACAACCCTGCACGCAAGCACAAGCAAAACACACTTTCGAACTTGGATCTTTTTTTATAAGACACCTCTCTTCTTGTGTGTGTGTGCGCGTTTCTTTCCAGCAAGAATATTGCACATACATGTGTGTGTGTGTGTATATATATATTTTCCTCCGATGCAAAATAAAAAACTGTCCTCTGCCCCAAATCGTCTAAAAATAGGCAATCAAGCCAGTTTGCTTCATAATGGCTGCTGGCTTTGCATTTATTAGTGCAAAGGCTTCTCTTCTTCTCTTCCCCCCCCCGCCACACTTTCCAAAAACGCGATGAATCAACACTTTCCCCTCCCCACCACCAATGTAATTTTTTTAATTAAAAGATCAGAAGAGAGGGGGTGGGGGACTGAAAACACCTCCGGAAAGATGAGGCGGGGGAAAAAAAAAAAGAGATCGAAAAAGATTAAAGTTAAAAGACACAGCCTTCCCAAAGGGGGGGGGGGCAATGCTTGTTACATTCTGCCCCTCCCCCACGCGTTGCTTCCTCCACTAGCTACAAACACAGGCGCCCCTCCCCCACAGGCCCTACCCCCCCTTCCCTCAATTCCCTTTCCAGCAACGCCCTCCCTGAACTCCCCACTCTCGCGCCCCCCCCGAGAAATAACCCCTTTAAAATATACTTTAGGGCGCCTGAAATATTCTTCTAGCTTGCACTTACATATTTAACTGGCGCAGAGGTTACAAGACAAACATGCACACGGGAAAGGGGAGGAAGGGGGGGTGAGAGAAACTCTTTTTTTAATAAATTTCTTACCTTGCAATTTGATGGCTTAGTATGGCTCTCCGCCCCCCTCCTTTGGGCAATGGAGGCAAAAGAGGAGGAAAACGCCCCCACGCTGACACACATAGAGCTATATTTCATTGCAGCTTCCTCCTTCTCTTAAGAGGTATAATATATGGTTTGCAATGCGGGTGCAGCCCAAAGGGGAAGGGAAGAAAAGACAGGAAAAAAAAAAGACTTCAAGTAGCCACCGGGAAAGGGGGGGGGAATGGAAATGCAATGTATTCAATTATGACCCGAGTCTGGGTGAGGGGTGGTGAGTGTGTGTATGTATATGTGGTTGAAGAGAGCGAGAGCTGGTGCTGCTGGAGGGGGGGGATGGGAAGCGAGAAGCGGTGGGGGGAAATTATAGATTAAGTCCCAAGGAAGGAGGAGGAGGCAATCAAAGGAGGGGGCAGGGAAAAAAAGTAATGCTTTTTGCGCCTGAGTGTGTGTATATATGTGTGTGTGCGTGTGTGATTTCGATTGAAGAGGAATTGAGGCAGAATGTAAAAGCTGTTACTAAGGGAAGGAGCCAAAACCGCTCTGAACAGCCAACGGCGCTCAGCAACTGGGGAGAGAAAGGTGGCCAGCCGTACAGAAATGAGCAGGGAGAAAAGAGAGGCGCTCTTGCACACAAACACACACACACGCAAGCACGCAGACACAAGAGGAGAAGGCGGGCGGGCGGGCTGGCAGGCAGGGCCCGGCCTTCTTCCTCGCTCGCCTTCTTTCGCCTACTTCCTGGGAAAACAAACCAGATTGGATTCCAAAGGAGGAGGAGGGTAGAGGCAGGGCGCAGAAAAAAACACATCTGGATTCGCAAACAAGCAAACAACAACATTTAAAAATAATAATAGAAGCGGAGCCGTGCAAAAAAAAAAAACCACAAAAAATAATAATAATAATAATTTAGGCGGGCGCTAAAATTGCAAGTGCTGCAAATGGGAGGGAGGGGCAGCTTCTTTCTCTGGCTTGTCGGAATTTCCTTGGAATCGTATATAGCCGGAAATCGTTTTAGGTTTGGGTGGTGGTTTTGTTGTTGTTGTTGTTGCTTTTATAATGGTGATGGTTGGTGGATTAATGGATGGTTTGTTTGGGGAGGCGAGTGGGCGGCCTTTTTGAAGCGATGGACCGAATAGGAAAGAAGGATAAATCAAATAAGCATGATAACATACACACACACACACACACGCTCCAAAAAGGATGGGGCTGGCCACGCAGAGCGGGCGGGTGATTGGGGTTCATTGAGGAATGCAATGAGAAACGTGGGAACCAGATCCTCACGCTAAAGCATTAGATTGCTTGCTTCCTTGGGTTACGTGATGTCAGCCCAGGATGCGTGGGCTTCTAATTTGCAAGCTTTGCACAGGGCTGAGTGCCAGTCTTTACAAGCACGCTGGGGGCGTCCAAAAATGCATCAGTAGAAAGGGATGCGCAGGCATTTTCAGGGGAGGTGGGGGGTGGGTGGAAGGAAAGCAACACATGTTGTGTGCAGACATAGCAGGGTCTCCGTGGCCCCATCCCAGTGAAAAAGAGAGGAAGGAAGAGATTAATCCTGGTGCTCAGCCCTGCTTTAAGCAGGCAACAGTGTAGCACAAAACCCAGCCCTAGATCACAGCTGTGGGGTTTCCTGCACAATTTGCGGAGAAATAAAAGAGAAAAGGATCTCTTTTATTTTTCAAAAACGGGGTTAAAAACATGACGGTGAACACCCCGAGCGCCAGATCCTTTATTTATGCCATATTTATGCAATAAATAAATATGCAATCCAAATCACAAGGCGTTGGGAACGAAAACAACTAGTACGAATGCTGCGTGGGGGAAGGAAAATGGGGGAGAAGGGGGGGGACGAGAGGCGGCCAGACAGGAAGTTGCATAAGCAGAGCAAGTCATTTACTGTGCTTTCCGTTTGAAATTAAACGCACAGAAAGGAAAGCATGCAAGAGACAAAAACAAAAGGGGGGGAGGAAATAAATACGAGGAAGGAGGGAGTGCTAAAGCTAGGGACACACCCTGTTGCTAAAAAAATGTCCTCATAAAACCAGCTACACACAAGAGACTGTGATTGGGGTTGTGGGACTCCTTTATGGTGGTATCAAACTAGGGCAAAATTGTGGGGAGCAGGGACGTTAAGTGGGAAGAGGAGATGCTCTTTTTAATAGCCCCATCAACCAATTTACAAAAAATGATAATATTGATTGTAATTTGTACATGTACACCTTTTTATTTGCAATGTTATCAGGACACTACCACGAAATAGGTTTCAATTGTCACATTGGCCTCCCCTTGCATTTGTTAGTGAAGATGGGCAAAGGCACCTGTGTCAAATTTGTGGCGTCACATTGATGTCACATGACATATTACAAGCTTTTCCCCTTCATGGAGCTGGGGGGGGTGTGTGGCCTGTGCGTGACGCATGTGGCCCGTGGGCCCGCCAGTTTGACACCCCTGACCAAAGGGAATTTAAGCTGGATTGTGTGGGAAAAAATATTATTATATAATATAATATGAACAAGCTTGTTGGTAGGAAGATGGGCAGATTTAAGAAGGCCCTCGGCCTAGAGGTGGGCTCTCCTGCCAACCTAGCATTTTGGAAGCACACAAATGTGAGTAGATAAATAGGTACCACTTCGGTGGGAAGGTAAACAAAGTTTGGTACACATCAATGTATAGTATTGCCAGGCATGTCACCATTGAAGCATCTTCGGACAATGCTACCTCCTTCAGCTAGGAAATAGAAATAAATTTCACCCCCTAAAGTCAGATATGACTGGACAGGAGAAATATTTGCTTTTTGGAGTAAAATGGCCTTAAGAAATGAAAGCCTGTCAAGTTTAACTCTTAATGGTCTAATTCTTCAATCAGCATTTAATGACCAGGTCTACACCTGCCATTATTTCTCATTATTTCCCATCTGTCATAGTTTGGGCCATTGTGGGAAAGGTAACCCCACTAAGCATCATCCAAAGAGCCAGAGAGAGGAGAAGTAACTGTGCAACAGTTTCTCACAATTACTGTGATTTACTGTGCTTGTACATAATGGCATTTGCATGAAGGTATTGTATCGTGGTTTGCTGAGAAGACCAATGCTATCCAGTATTTATGTGCTCTACTGTGAATGCATGTCCAGGTAATACACCTTACAACTCAATTGGATTAGAATTTGTTAATAAAACAGGTGATTGTTAAGTGAGTCACGTCCAATATTTTTCCCAGGGTTGTTAAGCTTCACATCTGTCAGATATGATTATTCCCATTTTGAAAGGCAACATACCATAACATCCAGGGTCTATGTATTTGCAGGACATTTGTCTATAATTGTTCTATAAGCATGGAAAGATGAGACATGCCTCATGTCCCATAATAAAATAGGACCCAAGAAATGTGCCTAATCTGGATGACTCCAAGCCTTTAGAACAGGAGTATCAAATTCAAGGCCCATGGGCTGGATCCAGCCTGTGTGGTGTTTAGATCTAGCCACTGGGACCATCCTGGAAATAGCGAAAGACCGACCCACGGTGCCTCTGCCAGTGAAAATGGAACTCTGGCAGAGGGTTGCAGAAGGCCATTGCAGCCAAAAACGGAGCTCAAGAGGCCATTTTCACTGGCAGAGAACTCATGCCACCACTGGCACTCCCAACATGAGTGATGTCAAACTGGTCACGCCCACCTCAACCATACCCACCTCGGCCATACCCACATCTACCCCACTAAGTCAAACACAACCCTGATGCGGCCCTCAATGAAATCGAGTTTGAGACCCCTGCTTTAGAAGGACCTTGAAGAATTTATTCTTCTATGAAGTATTGGGCCAGAAGGCCAAAATAGTTATCTGCTCACTCAAAATGTAACAGTCAGCATGTCATAGTTGTGCCAGGCCTCTGTGGTTCCAGGTGGAGCAAGAGGAACTATAATCCTGCATTGACTCAGTTCTTCCAGTAGTAGTTTGCAGTTCTAGCATGGTTAGATCTTCAGTTCATGACAGACCCAGTTCCTTCTCTTACATCATCTTATATCTTATATCCTGATAGTGAACCAATAGCGCATGTGCCAGAAGTAGCACACAGAGATGGCTCTACTGGCATGAGAGCTGTCACCCCAGCTCATTCCCACTGTGTGTGCGCGCATGCCTCCTGCCAGCCAGCTGATTTTTGGGTATCTGCAGCGCATGTGGGAGGGGTGCATGCGGTAGATGTGTGCTCATGTACAGGGCTATCATGGGGGGGGTCTCACATTTGCAGGAGGCGGGGAGCGCAGGAGAAGTGCACGCATGTGCAGGGGGTGGGGAAACGGAGGGGTGTGTATTGCATTATGGGTGCAGGCAGAGGAGTACGCATGCACATGCACACTTTCAGCATGCAACAACAAAAAGGTTAGGCACCACTGTCCGATATCCTCTGATGAGCCATGCTGATGCAGTGGTTAAAATGCAGTATTTCCGGCTGACTCTGCCCAATGCCAGGAGTTCGATCCTGACCTGCTCAAGGTTGACTCAGCCTTCCATCCTTCTGAGATTGATAAAATGAGGACTTGGGCTGTTGGAGGCAATTTGCTGACTCTGTAAATCATTAGTATTAGGGAGAAGTGTTAGGGAAGAGCTGTCTTCTCCATCTTTCTCTCACACAGACTCTCTGAGTTGAATTGCCTCTTGCTCCCCTAAAATGCATTCCCTCCCTTCTGGGAGTTTGAACTACATTCCATCCTGGAGATAGATAGTTTGGTCTAGCGGTTAAGACACCAGGCTAGAAACCAGGAAAGTCACTCATTCACTCTCTCAGCCCAACTCAAGTCACAGGGTTTTTTCTTGTGGGGCAAATAGGAAGAAAAAGGAGAATTAGGTGCTTAGCTATTTTGAATTATTTATTAAAATATAATAATAAATGTGATAGATTAGATGATAGATAGATAGATAGATAGATAGATAGATAGATAGATAGATAGATAGATAGATAGATAGATAGATAGATAATTTGTCTCCCTCCTTCAAAACAAAACCTTGCATTCCTGAAGTTGCATTCCTCTGGGAACCACATTTGAGTGCCCATCCCTGCACTGTCTGAATTACTGTCTGTTTCAATCCCAGCTGATTATCTGATGGCATCTGAATAACAGAATGAATAGCCTTGCTGATCAGCCACCTAGTCACAGTCTTTCGTGTTATAATGAGATGGATTGTATTTCTATTTCAATTGTAAACATTGTTTTTTTAAAAAATATGCAGAGGAATTGGTGCATGCGAAATGTATGCAAACCAAAGTTCTTTCCCCCACCTCTCTATATGTAGGATAGATTTCTTCTTTTTCAAAGAATGATTGACCAATCTACTCCCAAATTCTCTGAGAAAGCAAATGACAAATAAGTCAGGCTAAAGGCCGAGCTGTATAATATGTTCAAAGGTCTGTTCACTGATTTATTTCAGTGGAAACTCTTTTAAAAAAAAAAAATAGCAGATTTTAAGTATGTGCAGCCTGTTTTAAAGGACTTCTTGAAATCTGAATGGAGAGAAGCAGAGGGATAGAGGATTTTGATGATGCAACAGAGATCCTTCATATTTTGGAGTCAATGTTCGGAATTTGGAAAGCTTGCCACTTGTTATGGTAGATGTGATCAGACACAATAACCTATTTATCGGAATAATGTTCTGCAGCCTCTCAAGATGTTCTCTTCCTCCAATGACTTAATTGATGCTCTAAAAGAGTTGCTATTTCAAGCAAATCCCAGTGTTGTCTGTGGGGTTAGGTCAACCCTGGCGATTTCCTGCTCTTCCCCATGTTCTATTGCCTCAAGCATAAGAAAATAACAATTATTTACTTTCAAGCACCGGGTATATTTGTGTCTCTTGAGCTCAAATGCCAACTCCCTTCAGCACGTAAGAAAAGCATATTTTGCCATTGGTTCCTGTTCTAGAATGTGCTGTTAATTACTAATGCACAGGTGAAATAATTGCAAAGGTGAAGATTAGGATGTTGATAATATGGGAGTTTGTGTGAAGCTTTTGAACTCATCCTAACATCCCTCTAAATGTGCCATGAAGATTTCTTGATACAGATTGTCCTAAAAGGAGACTAATTGAGCCTGTGACAGTGCCCAAATTTATGATCTGTTTTTGCAGTGGTTGTTAAACAATTACTATAGCTGTTATTGAATCAATGCTGCAGTTGTTAAGTAAACACCACAATCATTAAGCAAAGTCTCTACATCCAATAGAGGGTTGGGTTTTTTGCTGGAAAACAGGAGTAAACTCCGATTTCCAACAAAAATGTTGTGAATCACAGTCACAGAAATACAGGATACTACAAACTGCCACAAATATGAATCAATTGCCAGGCACCCAAAAAGGCAATCGTATGACCAGGGGGGCAGCCATCACAACTTCATAACTGAGTTGTAACTTCAAAAAGTCTCTAAGCAACCAATCATAAATCAAGGACTGCCTTAACTGATTTTGCAGAACATATCTTTGAGACATTGGTCTAACATGCAGTTTAAATTTCTATTTAGCTGTTCCAGTTTTAAAATATGTTTTCCCTCTTCTCTTTAGGCAAGCAATATCATTTGGATGAAAATTTGTCGGTGGTGATGGTGGTGGTGATGATGATGATGATATGGTCAGGGTCTGAGATCTGCCCCAATATTGACCACTTAGCAATTGCGATTGCTGGGCATGGCCTTCCTTACCCATTTTGACTTGGTCTGCCAGTGGCTCCCACTGATAAATCTACTCCCTTAATGTCTGATTGGCTATTATGCAGGCATATGTCACATACTGTATATCTACATAGTTTAATGCTGTTCTGAAAGAGCCATATAACTAGGGCTGGCACTTTTGAACAGATATTGGATTTATGTTTAAAAAACAGCACAAATCTACTTTTCTCCTTTTCTTATTAGTTTGGGGAAATGGTTCCATGTTGGCTATTCCTGTGCAATTTTGCATACTCTGCAAGCTGCTTCCATGTATTGCCAGTCAGAATCTATCCTGCTTTTCCTTTGCAATCAAGGGTGGGATTTTACCAGTTCGCACCTATTCGCTAGAGCCGGTTGTTAACATTCTAAGCAGTTTGGAGAAGCGGTTGTTAGAAGAAANTAACATTCTAAGCAGTTTGGAGAACCGGTTGTTAGAAGAAATTACTGGCCTAATCCTGTAAGGAAGGCAGGACGGAAACGTTCTGATGTTGCTTACAGAAACTGCCTCTCCGTTAACCCTTATTACATTCTTGGCAGGACTAGACTTCCTGTCTCCGGAACATCTTTGGAGTTTTTTTTTCCCCTGCTTTGCTGGTACTTTGTTTGTGTGGAGTGACCATTCAAAGTTACAATGGCACTGAAAAAAGTGAGTTATGACCCTTTTTCACACTTACGACTGTTGCAGTATTCCCACAGTCATGAGAGGCCAGGCGAGGAAATGCGTGCCTCGATGTGAGTGATATTGAGTTGGTCACACCCAACCAATAACATGACCACCAAGCTATGCCCACCCAGTCACATGACCACCAAGCCATGCCCACTACCTAAGCCATGCCCACAGAACCAGTTAAAAATTTTGAATCCCACCCCAGTTTGCAATGCTTCTGGATCATTCCCTCAAGCTTTACCATGGACACTTCCACTACACCTGTTGCCCAATTGATGGGAAGGAAAGGTGGTTGCTTGTCCAACTCCCCCTCTGTATACATGACTTGTAAATCAGGGTGTAGGATTGTGCTTTTTCAAGAATACCTAGATTGATGGATTGTGGCAGGGTCCTCGTCCATGCAAGTTACCTATTATTAGGGCAGCTTTAAAGGTGGCTAAATTCCATACTAGTTACCACCCTATCTTGTCCAATCCCATCCTACCACATCCTTAAGAACAAGCAATATTCAGGAGGAAAAGAAAAGAATTGTGATGACCCGGGACAAGGCATGAAGGTCACCAGCCAGCTGAGAGTTCAAACTCCCCTTTAATGTTCCAAATTTCCCCTCAAACGCTCCCATGTTCTTGGCAAGTCCCAGAACAAAATGCACACACAAACACACTGGCTGCACCTAGTCCAGAAAAAAAAAGGAATAGAGAAATGAGTCCACGAAACAAGGAACAAACATTGAGTCCACAACTAAGGAAGGAGCAAGCAGTCCTGCAAACTCCAATGTGTGCACTAGCACACCAAACTACCAATTCATTGTTTGTTCCCAACAAATGCCTCTTCCCACAGCGTCTCCTTTAAATCTCAGTCCCCAGGTGTGCCTTGTGAAGAGGAGTGGAGCACTCTCCTGAGTCATCAGATCAGCCTGAGCTGTTCCTACCTTCTTTCCACTCTCCATGCTCAGGGATCAGGAGGGGATGGCCCTGGCTCATCACCTAAGCTCTGTTGCTCCTCATGTTCATTGCTTGCTCTCAGTCATTCTGCCCCTGTTCCTCCCTGCTAACAAGCTGTCCCAATCCTGAGGGGCCATGGGCTGCCTTGGCCTGCTCCTCCCCACTTTCCTCCAAAGCCAATGAAGCTGCCCCCTCTAGCTCTGGTTTGTCCTCCTTCTCAGATACAGGCTCTGATGGGGGAATGACAGGAATCTGGAAATTCCCAAATCACATCTCTTAACTGCTCCCTCACTGAAAGTCTTCATGACACCACTACCTGCTAGCTTTGTTACTGAGTCAGATTAGAAGTTTGCCAACTGGCAGCAGAATGATTTATTATTTATTTCTATATTTCTTGATTCAATTTATATAGATGCCGATCTCACATCATGCAACTCTGGGCAGCTTACACTATTTTCTAACAAACAACAACACGATATAAAAATATAAAAATGGCCAAGGCTCCAACATATGCCAGTTTATGCCAAAATATTTTCAGCCAACTGAAGGATTGGGGGAATGCATTCTCATGGAGCCACAAAGAAAGTTTTATGTCTCTAGCTTCTGTCTATCATGCAAAATCCCTGCAAAAATCATTTTCAAAATAAATGTAAAAGTAAAGGTGGTGCAGTAGTTAGAATGTAGTTAGTTAGAATTGCAGGCTATCTCACTGCTCGCTGCCAGGAGTTTGATTCTGACTGGCTCAAGGTTGACTCAGCCTTCCATCCTTCCGAGGTCAGTAAATGAGGACCCAGATTGTTGGGACAATATGCTGACTCTAAACCTCTTAGAGAGGGCTGTAAAGAACTATGAAGTGATATATAAACCTTGCTATTTCAATTGCTATTCATCACCATCGCTATCTTCAGCACCAGTGTTCTCTCACTCATGCTAAAGACTTAACTCCATGATTCTTTTTTGCTTATTTATAACACTGATAAGCTAAACCCATGTTGAAAGCCATCTGAATGATTTTCCCAAAGGTGCTTTTACAAGAAGCAACTGGACTTCCTTTATTTTTCCTTGAAGATATCTCGCTTCTTATCCAAGAAGCTTCTTCGGTTCAGACTGAATGATGGAGAACGGAAGGATTTATATCCACATAAATATTATACAAATAGAATATAAATCCTTCCATTCTCCACCATTCAGTCAGATCAGTTGGGTGAGAAGCAAAACACCTTCAAGGAAACACAAAGAAAGTCCAAGTGCCTCTTGAAAAAGCACCTTTGGGACAACCATGACCTGGATGATTGAGAATCTCCATAGACATCTGAATGATTGTCTAGCATTTTGTGTTCATTGTCCTGGATATACTCATGTACAGGGGAACAGAGCTACACAAATATCTTTGCCTTTCATCCATATTGAAGTGAAGCTTTGAGAAAACCTATGTGTCAGGGTTCTGATGGATGCCCTAATTAAACCATGAGCCTTGAGCCAATTTTCAAAAGAAATACAGTTATTTTTTAGGAGCAACATGTCGGCAGGTACCCAAGTGAAGTCAGCTCTGTCCCACAAAATTTATGGCTCAAGTATGACCCTGTTTTCCCCCTCCCACCCTGGGTGTGTCATAAATNACCCAAGTGAAGTCAGCTCTGTCCCACAAAATTTATGGCTCAACTATGACCCTGTTTTCCCCCTCCCACCCTGGGTGTGTCATAAATCACATTCTCCAACAGAGCACCTTGGTAAGCTGTAAAGATCATGGCCTCTGGGATACAGCCAGAGAAAGGTATGTTTGGAATGTGCCTCTGGCTGTGACTGCCATGCTACTGTACCAGCTCTCCCCCCCTCCTGCCCATGGCAATGGGATAGCAGGCCAGGAATGCTTTATGAGTTGACACTATGCAGATAGTTTTTGCACGTGCAGTTGTAAATATCCTGATGCAAATAGCAATAACGCTTAGACTAATATACCGCTTCTTAGTGCTTTAGTGCCCTCTCTAAGTGGTTTAAGGAATCATCATATTGCCCCCAACAATCTGGCTCCTCATTTAACTGACCTCAGAAGGATGTAAGTCTGGGTCAACTCTGAGCTGGTGAGAATAAAACTGCTGGCAGTTGACAGTCAGCAGAAGTAGCCTGCAGTACTGCATTCTAACCATTGCACCACCATGGCTCTTCTAACAGGACTAGGGCATTTTTAATTTGAGTTTTTGCCCATGCAGATTGTTGATTATTATTTTTTGCATACTTTATTTACAATCCATAGCAGATGCTAATGCCTAGTGACCTAAATTAAATCCCGCTTGTATAATGCCAGAATGGAAGACCACCACTATATATCAAAAAGAATCTATTTGGAAAAAGGTAGCACCGAATTATTTCTGGATTATTTCTGCTCAAAATTATATGCACATATCTAAGTGTTCACCAGGGATTAAGCTCAATTCAGAGGAGACTTTTTAAAATTACTTGTTTACTGCCAGTAATCTTTCTTTCCCTTTTTTTTAAGTGTGAATTTTTTTCATTTTCCTATTTGAAAAGAAAGAAAATTGTGAAGAGAAAATTGGGAAGCAAGAAAACTTTGCTCCCTGAGGAAATGGCTAATTATGAAGCAATTATGGGCCAATTCATAGAAGTGAGAATGCTAGAAATTGAAGGAAGGGACCTTTCATTAAAATGGTTGTCTGTTTCAGTGATTGAGACTTTTTTTCTGAATAAGTGCTGCAGAATGTTTTTAGGAGCCCCTATATAGTTAATGGCCTATTCAAGCATGGGCCATTAACTGTTTTTAACAAAACTGTCCTTGTAGAAGCGCGGGAAAAAGGAGACTCGAGACCAGCATAACTTCAGCTCTTTATTGAAAGGTATAGATCTATACTGGACCTGCGAGCCATGGCAGCTCTTCTTATAGAGCTTGCCGGCGGTTCTTACCCAATGACAGCCTTCTGAATCTCCCGTGATCGGCATGGCCAATCGCAGTTGTTTCTTTACTGACCAATTACTGTCTTTCTTCCGTCCAATCACAGTGCAGTCCATCTTGACCAATCAAGTGAGGGTATTCCAAGAATGCTAATATGGAACACCCCTCCCCTCTTGGTTTGGTCCATCCTATGTGATGTAGTCACGTAGGTAGGCAGGGCTTTTAACCTGCCTACTTGATCTGCGCAGCTCAGTTGTTGTGTGGTCTTCAGCCAGTTTGGATGGAATCTTTGTCGCTCCTGCTCTTCTGCATGAAACCGCCTGGAAGCGTGAGTCAAGCCTTTTGCTGCAACTCCCACCCGGTCTACTGGGTTCGGTTGAGTTGTCAGCTTCTCTGTTCCCGGCCGGTCTTTCTGGGTTGGTTGAACTGGCTTGGCTGTTTCTTCCAGGCAAGGTTCCGTGTGGGTCATCTTCTGCTGGTTCCCTTCTGCTGTCCTCGCTTGCTGGTAAGTATTGTTGGTTTCTTTTTTCTATTATTTGGTGTATGGGGTGCTGCTCGGTTTGTGTCGGCTGTTGGGCGTCTTTCAAAGTATTGACCGCTCGTGGTCGTAGGAAAAATTTTCCTCCTTTCTTTTTGGTAATTGGTTTGGGCGTGTTCTCCCTCCTCCCTGCTAAGTTTTTTTATCATAAATGTCTTTTTGTGTTTTTGGTGTGTTATTGGTGTGTTTCATTGTTCCATGTCATCGTGTGTCATTGGCAGGTTGGGCAGAGTGTATTTGTAGGGTGATGTGGTGGGTGCGCGGGTCATCCTCCTGGATCTGGCAGGGGCACACGGCTTAATCGCAATGATCGACGTAAAAGATGCTTTCCCGGGCAATGTCATTAGCTGTAGTTGTCGGCGGCAAGGAACCCGGACAACCTTGTCAATCCGGGTGACAGGCATCGTTAGGGGGCCTTGGTTCCCTGCCAGGATCCACAGGAGTGGTTTGTGTCGAATCAGTGATAAAAGTTGAGTTCATACCATACAGGTATTCGTGAATAATCCGCTTCACCGCACGGTAACCACTGCTAGTCTCGCCTCACTTTGCAGCCGGGCTGGCCTATAATATCTCTCTCTGTCTTCTGATAATGTCTTCAGAGAAAGCTAGTCAAGTGCGGGCTGAACTTTTCTCTCCTTGTCTGGCGCCAGTAGAGAGAGTGAATGCTCAGTTGATAGTCCCTGTTCGCCCGAACCACAGAAAGTGGGACAGACTCTAGAAAAAAAGGGAGAAAAGGCCCCCCGTCGACCCCTTCAAAAAAAGAGTCCAACCGTTGTGGTAGGTTTCACCTGTAACTGGATGAAGACTCATTCCGATAGCGAGAGGAGATGCTCTTTATTTATCGCAGAAGGCAAGCCCTTATCCCACTTGCCACAGACCAGGCTGGATCTTGTTCGAGTAACCCTATGGCACAGGAGGTTCTTGGTGCATTGCCTTTTGTGGCAAAAAGCGCATTGTCAAGCAGAAGAGTTAAATTAGTCCTAATGAAAAGCACTGTAACTCTGCCTTAAATAATTTTGTGGTTCATTGGGGCTTCCTTTATTCTTTAAAAAAGTCTTTTTTCGGTGGGAGTGAATTCCGTTTTATTATCCACTAAGGTACACCAGGAATTCTACTTTTTCAGTTGCTAGGGGGGGCACTGTTTCGTATTTTTTAACTTTGTTGTCCTGTGTTGTTTTGCAAACGTATTTCTGGCAGGACATTCCTGAGGTGGCTCCACTTGGGCTATTTTGAATTTATTTTGGCTGAGCTACGAGGAAGACATCACCAATATCGGCACGAACTCCTTTAATGGCCTTGCAGTGATAATCGTAACTCCAATAAGGCCCTCTGGAACGAGACCACCTGGTGCTCCCAACGCGCTGACCTTCCGAATTGGAGTCTTTTGCACCAGAAAGCCCCCCTGTGGGTCACGATGGTGCTTGCGTTGCGAGCAGTCGGCTCGGCGTTGACTGGCAGCTGCTGGTATGCCTGCGCCTTGTCAAATGACATTCGCTGAAGAACGTTTTCCTTCGCCTGAGTGCGAGTCGTTAGGGAGGGCTGGGTACCAACTGGAACTCGGGTATGACACTATGTTGCATCGTGCATTATTTAGGGTCGCCTTGTAGTCCCTACACAAATTTTTACTGACAGGCATTCTGGTTATTATTGGGATGAGCTATTGGGTGGTACTCTCCAGCAAATGCATTAATCTAGGACGTTATTTGAGGCTCCAGGACCGTCCTTGCAAGCGATAGCTTTGTCTATGCTCATCTATTTTAGGGATCTTGATAAACGTTGAAGGAGAACTCTGTTGGTTAAGATGGGATTGGGGCCACATATTGGACACACACCATTAATGATATTTGGGGAGCCTTGCTAGCTTGTCTAAGTCAGATGTCCCTGTGCGCCGAAAACTTCTTGGGAATCCTTCATGATTCCTCCTCCCCAGTATGGTTTCCGTCGAGCGTAGTTGATGCCCGTCCACCTCGATTCCTAATGGCGTGAACCATTCGCAGTCCCAGCAGGCTTGGGGTCTCTGTCCACAATTTTAGGTGGAAGTACTTCCATGCTTTTTGAACGTAACATGGAAGTTGTCCAATTCTCTATTTATGGAATCACCGGTTTCCCCCTGGTAGTCGTTGAATAGTTAGTTTTTGACTCCCAGCTCGTCCCGTTTTTGGTAAGCTGGGCACAACCACTTAATTCAGTGGTCCCAATGATACCTTTATGGAGAGGTAGGATCTGGAAGTCCACTTCCCATCTGCATGCCTGCCTTCGATGCTGACCTGCACATGCACTTTTCTTGCATGGAGTTGTCTGAGTGCCGATGTGACTGTTTGGTGTGGTCCCTCTTCTCGTCGTTAGGGCTTCACCACGCCGCTTACTTCAATTCGCGCGGCTCCAATGGTTCTCTGTAATTTTGTCTCGGGTTCCTTGGGGGGCGGGCGGTGTTGTTGCAATTGCCTTGGGCTGTAGTTATCATTTGTTGCGGCAGACCTTGGCCGATTGCCCCCGTTTCTCACTGTACCAGCAAAGATATGGCATCTAAGAACCTGGCACTGGGTGTTTCTGAAATGGGGGGTGTTGTCGGCATCCAGTGCACTGAAACCCGACTTTACGACCTCTCCGTTGTGCTCTGCTCTGCTTGCGAATTGGTGGAGCTCCTCATCATCATCTTTTGGTATTGGGGGAAGACAACGTCTTGTGGTGTGCTGTTGTGGCTTGTGACTAACCTCGGTTCTTTTTCTGGTGACTGAGTTGTCTCCAAGTTATTGCCGGTCCTTGCATTCATTTGTCGCATCTTGGCCGCTGATTTTCTTCAATCGGCCTCGGCTGTGGTGGCTCACGCGATGGCTTTTCGGTAACCCGTAATGTCCACCCAAGCCATTAGTCTGCTCTGGGAGTAGGGGAATCTTGAACGAGGACCACGTGGTCTCTCCGAGCCTCAATCCATGTTGGAGAAGCCACCGCACCACTCCGCACGGATGTATTTCTAAATAGGGCTGCCACGAGTCCCCGATGTCTTCTGTCCTTCTGATCCGCGATGGTAGAACTCATTGTCTCACGATCAGGGTTGGAACGGCCGGCAGGACGTAGTGGTTTCCCGAAGTACCTGTCCACTAGTGATTGCCTGTCTGGCACAAGCCATTGTGATTGTTACAGTCTTCCCTGGCTTGGCCAACGCTTTGGGGCCATATTGATACCGGCTGGCCCACGTGGGACGAACACGATTTATCCTATGGGCGACTCATTGACATCTTTCAAAGTTGATCTAGCGAGAGATACAGGACAACATGAGAGACTCGAGACTCGCTGTAGTGATTCCCAGCCTCAGTTGCACTGGTCTGGGAAACTGGATGATCAGGCTGAGTGTGTGGCGTTGCGGCATTGATGCTACTCAATCAGGTTGTTACAGAATTAGCTTACAGATTGCCACGCGACTGCCCGACTGTCTCTTGTCTCAGTATCCGACCCTTCGTCACCCAGAGTAGTATGTATAATGCGATGGGAAAAAAGGACATGATTACGAGACCGAGTGGTGAAAACTTCAGCTCTCTATGTTATGAAGCAAGGAAATTACATCTTAAGCTGGACAACTGCGAGCCAACGGCAGCTCTTACCCATGGCAAGCCTATCTGAATCTCCTAAAGCGATTGGCACGGCCAATCGTGGTTGATTCTTTTACTGACCAATCACCATCCTTCTTCCATCCAATCACTGTGCAGTCCAATCTTGACAATCAGGTGACGGGTATTCAAGAATGCTAATATGGAAACAGTCCCTCATGTTGTTCCCTTGTTTTTTCTTTAGCCAAGTTCATCATTTATGTTGAACAAGTGAACTTCATCTGAAACTAGGCGATAACCTGGCCTCAACAATAATAAACTGTACAGGGAGTCTAGTATCCTACTCAGTAGTGGGGATTCAAGTTGATTTTTTAACTAACCACGTCGTCTGTGGGCGTAGGTTTGGGTCGGTGTCGGCCCGGAGCGGCCAGGAATGAGCTATATACACTAAATATCATCAGAAGTGGTATATGCCGGTTCTCTGAACTACTTTCAAAATTTCCAACCACATGGTTCTCCAGAACATGGGATCAGAACTCTGCTGACTACCAACCTCTTGATTTATTTATTGGATCCAGAGATCAAATATGATCCAGCACTGTCTGCACCAAATCAGACGCAACAATGTCCTAGGTACAATTGTGAAGACTCTCTCAGTATACTTTATACTGGTACTTTGGTAAGCGCTATATTAATCCGCGGAATAACTTGGCGAAATATATTGGCAATCTCTAAATGTCTGGTCACCGATGCGAATGCAAGAAAAAGATTTTGAAACTCCTAGAAAGCAATGACAGAAGCAAGAGTCTAGACTTATAGAAACATCTAAGAGAATTTAGAGGTTAAACCGTACGAATCGATGTTTGCAGCAACTAGATGTCTAGTTCTAAAGAAGAGAAGCGAGTAGGGGTGATATGATAACACGAGTCTTTCCAGTATTTGAGGAGAGGAAGAGAGAGTTGAACGGCGTATTTTTCCACAAGCATCATGAGGTGGGACAAGAAAGGAAAGGGTGGGAAGCTTATCAAAGAGAGAAATTCTTGACTCTAAATTAAAGCTGAAATTTTTCCTATCCATGTAAGAAATAAATTTAGCTAGTCGAGAATGGCTTGCCTCTGAAGTGTGGGTGCTCAACACTGGAGTGTTTTAAGGACATAAGAGTTTGGAATGCACAACTCTATTTATCGTCGCATCATATGATATCACTACAGGGCCGATGGACTCTGAGAACTCTAGGCACACAATCATGCCAACAGGTCAGCCACCTCGTAAAGAGGCCATTGTGTGAATATGCCGCGACACATGTGGTCCAAAGACACGGCGATATACCTTTACCGATTTCACTTCCTGCGTTCATAGAATGTGCATCACACCCGTTTGCAGCGTGATTTTTTGGCCTCCTAGAGGCTTGAGGAAAGCCTTTGCAGGCCAAAAAATAGAGCCATTTCATCACTTCCTGTATTTCCAGAAATACCAGAAGTGATGAAATGAGCCCATTTTTTGGCCTGCAAAGGCTGCATAATTTTTCCTCAAGCTTCTGAGAGGCCGAAAATCAGCTGGGAGGCACAGTGCAGGTAAGGAGGCGGCGGCGGGGGGGGATTGAACGCGCATGCACAGGGAGCATGGAGGGGGTGGACGCATTGCCTTCTGGGTGCTGGCATGCGAGCACAAGTGCACACACAATTTTTGGCACAGGGAGTTCAAAAAGGTTAGCAACCACTGATCTCCTGCTTGAGCAGTGGGTTAGATTAGAAGACCTCCAAGGTCCAACTTTGTTATTCTGTACTGCAAGAATGTAGCACTTCTGGAAGACTGCTAAACCAACATTTTAAAATGAAAAATGAGCATTAGTTCTACCTTGCACAGAAAGTTCAACTGAACCACAAAGGAAAATAGGGTTCCTCTTTATCTGTACTCTCTGAAAAAAGTAACAAAAGAATACTGCATTTAAATCAAAGTCCAGAAATGTGTGTGGAAAATTAGAAGCTGACAGAATTGAGATAGCTATATATGTGTGCACATAATTGTGCATCTGTGTTTGTATTCCTGTTACTCTTATAATTAGAAACATTAATTTGGATGCAATATGTATATTAGCATGAAAGAGAGTTTCCCCTTGATTTCTGAGGGAAATAGACAGCATTTCTTTACTGACACACCTGTTACATTTCTATTTTTTGGATATCTGTGAAAGATACAGTTATCCTGCCGGGTGGTGGGAAATCAATATATTTAGCATGATATCAACCAGAATGCCATGTATTATTTTCAAGACAGGTTCCTCCTGTTCTGTATCTGTGCATTTTATATCTTTTCCTGAAGGGAAGGATTTGATTTCTTTCTGTTAAGTTTCTTCATGTTACTTTCAGCCCAATTCTGTAGCATAACAAAATCATTTACAATTGTCTGGCTTAGCTATGGAAATTTTGGGCTTGACTGTGGTCATGTTGAGTATTATCTGTATTATTTTATAAAAACTTCCCTGTCCAGTCATGTTGTAGGGTGCAGTGCTTATCTTTGTTTCTTGGCCAGCATTGTCCAAAGACATTTTCTATGGTTATCTGCCCAGCATAGCTATATGCCAATGCAGCACAGAACACTGTTATTTCCCCACCAAAACAGTATTAATCTACTTGAATTTTCATGGTTTTGAACTGCTAGGTGGACAGGATCTGAGACAAGGACAAGAGCTCACCCCCTTATGCTTGGGTCTCAAATTCAGCTGACAAGCTCAGCATCTTTAACTGCTGAGCCATTGCATTCCCCTGTATTATTTTATAGCCTTAGACATTTCCTTAGACTTATACACCACTTAACAGTGTTTTACAGCCCTAACTTGTTTACAGAATCAGCATATTGCCCCAACAATCTGGGTCCTCATTTTATCAATCTCAGAAGAATGGAAGGCTGAATCAACCTTGAGCTGGTGAGAATCGAACTGCTGAACTGCTGGCAGCCAGCAGTCCACCGAAGTAGCCTGTAGTACTGCATTCTAACCACTGCCCCATCATGGCTCTTATACACTGTAATAAAACCTTGAACAGAATTATCTAACAGTAGCCCATTCAATTGCTTCAGAATAGATATAATACATGCATGGCCAGATCACCTACCCAATAACTTGGTTCTTGTATTTTGTTCCAACTACAGGTTTTTGCCTACGTATAAGAATTGGCCTGAATACTCATTACAACAATCCAAACATGAGGTACACAGTGTGACACTAAGTTTACTAGATCTGGGCTACAAAATCCCAACAACCTTTAATGACAACAGAACAATACAACCAACTCCCCATCTTTTGTCAGGTGGTGATTCTCTAGATAGTAACCGAATAGATCTGATATTGTTAGATAATTAAAGAGTCGTTAGTCATTTATTTGAATTGAATACTTTATTTGGCCACGTGTGATTAGTCACATGAGGAATTTGTCTCTGGAACAGAAGCACTCTGTGTACATGCAAAGCATTATTATTTTTATTTTTATTATTATTGTTGTTGTTGTACATAAAAATGACAGTATACACAGCAGACGAGATAACTATGCTGGGTTTCATATCACAAATCA
>BHFT01002844.1:0-11396 GCA_004320025.1 Laticauda laticaudata
CCCAAGAGAGAGAATGCGCAGGATCCCATGAAAAATAAAGGAATTAAGGATTTTTGAATTAAGGAAATGCTAACAGGATGCTTTCGCATGGCATGGGCATGCTGCAGCAGTTCCTTAGTACAAAATGAATACTTCCTGTGTAGAATTGTGCAAGTCTAGAACAATCATTTTCTGAACGAAAAATGCCAAAGGTATGGCACATACTCGCCCTACTCCCCTACAAACATTTTTTGGGCTTCAGATCGAAGCTGTGCAATCCCTCATTTATTTCTTTCCACATTTTATATGCCAGATGCCTATTAGGGTGGAGCACAAGACGGTTTCAAAGGTGATTCAGTTTATACCTGCGATAATGCGGAGATTACACTTGCATACACCCAATACCTTTGGCTGAAAGTATTTTGTATTACGCATTGGAACAAATGAATAATTAAATTACTCCTCGAGATAATTCTGTGCAAAAATATTTCTAGGAAGTCTGTTCATGTTTAAGACCCCGTGCTTTGAAGTAACGCCAACAGAAAACCCTAGGTGGGTTTTGGTAAGTTCAAAGTTCCTTAATCTACGAACAGTGATGGCTAACCTTTCAATTATCCGTATGCCAAAAATGTGTGTGTGTGTACTGGCATGCCTGCACCCATAACTGCAAGTGCAGCGTCGTCGACGGCCCACCCCTTGGCGGTCACGCGTGATCCCACACTGTGATGTCAACGCGTACCTTTTGTGCAATGGTGTGTGCGACCTCCGTGCCATGTGCCTTTGTCATGCGCACATGTTTCCAGTGCCCCGCCCCCACACCATGTGCAGCAGATACTGATAATATAGCTGGCGGCACAGTGGACCTTATCTGGGGTGAACAAGCATTGCGTGCCTGGCAGAGATGAGTGCTGTTATGCTCTCGAGCATTTGTGCCATAAAGTCACACACCTCGATCTCAGAACTAAGTCAACATATATAAAACTTTCGACCAGGAGACCTCTTGAGGAATGGCTGCCCAAAGAACGACGTCTGCTGTTTTCAGTTTGTTTTTTCACTCACTCTGAAAACAGTGCCCTACCAGTATTTCAGTATTTCTGCAAACAGTCAAAAAGGATAAACTCGGTCACCCCGTGACCAATAGCATTGCATTCTTTGGACGTAGAATGAGTAAGTATTGTTGCGTTAATATGGGTTAGTTTGCATAAAACACAGAAAGGCATGTATGTATTCACATGAACGATTTAAAACTGCAAAAACAGACTTTTCAAAAATCTAGTATGCCCACAAGGAAGGATTGAGATACCAGTTTCATATATTGTATAACTAGATATATGGCAAACTATTCGATCATCGCTTTATAATAGTATGAATCAGAGTCTCGATGACAACGGTGGCTGAGATTCAGAAAAACAAATGGACTTGGTACATACATAGATGACAATGTCATGACCTCTGTACTGGTATCCGGGGTGCAATACTTTACATTGTTACATAGAGTATAAAAGTTCAGGTTTCCATTTTTTGGCAATTTTAAAAAATCCTTTTGTATAATCCTTTGGTAAAACCAATTTTTGGCTACGGCTATTGCAATCCCTAATGATGATATTGCTATTTAGCACTACACTTCATTTGGCTCTATGTCATAAGCATCAAACTGGACTAGTTTTTCAACATTAATCCATGCTAGATATCTTTTGTCAGTATGGCGGTTACTAGAATCTGAAAGGACGATCGTTTTCTAGTAGTATAAATTCCGACGATGCTATCAATCTACAAGTGTCTTTAATTATATGGCAAGTTGCCGACATGCACGCAAAAGAGTCAATAATTTATTTTTAAATGTCAAGGGAGTTCATAACTACTTACTGTTTATAAGGAATGAGACAGAGTGATCAAGATACAATGGTATGTAAGATATACAGTGCCTTGATAGGACTGTTACTTGCAAGGGTGTACACTAGCGATAGCAGAATGCATAATAAATGGTGTGAGGAAGAGATAGATTCTCCCATGAGACTGTCATCAGTCAGCAGATGACTAGTAGTGGGAGGTGCTTTTCAGTCTCTGCCATATCTAGGCTGGGCTTGAATTTGTGGAACCTCCTCCTCCCCTCATGGTACTCCTCCCCAGTGTTCCCCAGTTTTTGGCTACACCAGCCCTCGGGTTCTGGATAGGCCAGTGGACTTTCTCTGTTCTCCTATGTCAGAATACAGAGAGTATTACTAGGCAGGCAGGGTTTAGATTGTTCAATTTGCGGTGATAGCATCGCATACTCACATTTTACGTTTTCACTCTCAGTCGCGCTTTGATAGCCAGTTTCCTAGCATGACGTGTATTTCACGCTCAGTGGCGGCGGCTTGAATGGTGAGCACAAGCTCTCAGCGTCTACATCGTGTTCGCTACGCGCGCAGAGACTCATGTATGCTATTGTTATCGGCAGTGCTGAAACGCTAGCAATGGCGGCGTTGGGCAGTTTACCGAGCCCATCTGGTCAACCATCCGAACCATTGTATATGCTGTGATTGCCTTTATATTCAGAATAACGCGTGGCGTTTCAGATACCTCATGTAGGTGTGAAACGTCATACATCTTTTCCTCATAGACACATACTTTGGCAGTAAAATCTTTTTATCCCTTGATGCCACACACCAATCTTTACATCAGCCACCAGATGCCCCTCAACAACTCGTATTTATAATGCCACATGCTGCCATGTGTTCTGCAAAAATAAGGTCGTCCCATACGTCAGTTCCCCAGTCTCGATGATCAAGTCATCTCCCTCAGTGGCTTCATCTGGTTGCAAGAGGGACTGTGCAGAAGGATTGTCCCACCTAAAAACGTTGCAAAGGACCAGTGGCGGCCTTGGTGTTTAGTTCTACACTTGTGAAGGTCTACAATCCTCTTTCCATAATCCACGCATACAGACGCTTTACTTCACGAGCGAAGCACAAACATTTGGGTCACCCGGGTACGTTGTTATCCCACCGAACCCTTAACAAGGTCCTCGTGCAACTCACTAAGGGCCTTTCGAACCCATTTATAATTCATCAAGTCCTCCAATTTCTGCCAGTATAAAGTAAGTTTTTTCTTGTCGCATCACTCTGTCCGGATATTTCGGCAAACTGCAGCTTTGTTCTTCAGACAAGATTTTGTTGGTTTTTCCATTCTGACCGGTGGGTGGTCCTTTGCTCACTCAATCCTATGTTATTTACCCAAAATTAACTCGGTTTTCATAGGGACAAGTAGACGTGATATTTCCTAAAATTCTGCTCAAATAACACCAAGCGATCTGGACTACAATGGCATATAGGCTTGATGTGATGACGTATCATTGTGAATATATACTTAACGCGCAGTAGCGACTATTCAGAAAAACGGAAGCCCTTATTTGTGTCATTTCAGTCCCAACACTCAGGAATTGTCAAAGTCTCATCTCTATAAATAGCTGACGGGCCTGCGATAGCGAAAACACGGTTATCAGACTCAATCACTGCAGGTGCCCAGGGGTATAACAGCTCATTCTAAACCAAGGAGCGCTACATAGCAGTGTGGCCTACACAGGGCACCAATGATACTAAATGTGTTGAGTCGGGCAAACCTGGACCGTCTCCATTCGGCCATACATTAGCCCATCATATTCAGATGTTGTCTTGACTGAGCTGAGGCCTCCTATTGGTAGCAAGAGTTGCAACGGGTCAACAGGATCCAGGAGGGGCATTCAAGCCAGAGACAAGAAGTCCTGCCCAATGGAACAGGCCAAGCTTTGGGTGATGTTTCCGAACTTAACCTGGTATGCGTTGAACATGTCCCGAACTGGATGCTCCTGAACAGCTCGTGGGAGAAAGGGCAATTGGTACTTACCTGACACACCCATTCTCTTTGAGCTGTGAAGAGCATCCAGCCCCACCCTTTTTCCATCTGGTGGGGTCCTGTTTCGGACAACGAATTGTTAGGGCATTGAGGACGAGGGCGTTTATTTCTCTCGTCTTCGCCAAAACTGGGGAACGCTGGGGAGGAGTACCGTGGAGGAGGAGGAGCGTTCCACAAATTAAAGCCCAGCCTAGACATGCAGAGACTGAAGCACCTCCCACTACTGGATGCTCTTCATAGCTCAAAGAGAACGGGCATGTCAGGTAAGTACCAATGCCCCTTTAAACCTTATAGTTGCATCTTATCGAATCTGCTATAGACATTAATAGACATAAACATTTTTATAGACATGGTGCAGGATGTTAATAGAAAGATTTGTTTATGGTGTATCCTAAGAGATGGTGTTAAGATTTTTCATTAAATGCCTGATCAATTGTTATCAACAATTGCTATAGTGCATTGGCTAGAACTTCTGGAAAATTATTTGTGGTGTCAAAATATGCTCAACTAGTTTTAATTTATATTTTAGATTTCCATGAACAAATTTAAACTTAAATCTGAAGGGCTGTTCTATTCTGATTGAAGCTTTCTACTTTGTGTTGGCAAACCTATGACACACATGCCGGAAGTAGCACACAGAGCCATTTTCCCCAGCACGCAAGATGTCACCTGGAAGAGCCCCACTGCACATGCGCGCACCACCACCCAACAGCTGATTGTTGGGTATCTGGTGTGCATGCGCAGGGGCAGAGGGAGTGCACGGGAAACACACACGCATGCGCAGGGATGTGCTACATGCGAGGGGATTGCGCACGCATGTGCAGACATGCTGTGTGCAAGGGGGGAATTGTGCACGCATGCACAGATGCGCAGCGTGCAAGGGGGAATTGCATGCCCATGTGCAGATGCTCGGCACACAAGGGGGAATTGTGCACAAACGCATAGGAGGCATGGGAACCCCCACACGCATTGCCTTCTGGGTGCTGGCAAGTGAATGCACGCGCAATTATCGGCACGGTAGCCAAAAAATGTTTGCCACATTTGTACTACAAATTTATAGATACTGTACTACAGTATCACTCCTGGAAATCAAGGAGTGGATTTTTAAAATTCTTGAGGCCATAGATTTTCAAATATATAGTTCAAATATTTATGTAGCAGTTGTATAAATGTAACTCTACGTAGAGTCATTTTCACATATCTCTGTTACTGTTTCCATTTTAAAATTCTGGAGAAATATGATTATGACAACAACAACAAAATTTCAAAGTTCATTTCAGCAGGGGGTTTGCTAGCATCCCAATTAAGGCTTTAAAGCACCTTCAACTGATCAATTGGTGGCGAAAGTTTTCCTTTTGTTTGTTATTTGGGAGATTAAGGATCAAACTGAGAGCCTTAAGCCTTGCATGTTCATCCAAAAGTGGCAATAAATCTTGACTTTCCAGACACTTAACCCATATTCAGGTATTGTTTTTTAATGGAGACTCATACAAGTAGCAAGCTTGGCTAGTAGTTTTATTGCAGACAAGAATAAAACAAAATACCCAGACATGTGCCACCTAGAACACATAAAAATCAATACCTACTATATATATGTTAGAATTCTAAGTTTAAATTCTAGCTCTTTTTTCCATGCTTTTCTGAGTTGAAGAAAATGAGTATGTTGTCTTTGTGGCCTGATTGAAAAGCACTGCTCAGTTTTGGCATAATAGTTCTGTCTAGCATGGGAATCGCTGGCTTTGCCTTGGCAAAATGCTTCCCTTATGTCACGGTGGGAGGGTGTCAGGTGTGCTCTTGCAACCCTTGACATACCATGAAAATCCTGATGGTCTTGATAACCTTAAGCTATACCAACATATTGTTTATTGTGTGAATTATATATGTACGTGGAAAGCATGGCTATGGCTTGCATGGCCTGCTTTAAATAACCTGTTCAGCAGATCAGAATAGAAGATACAGATAATTTTCTGAATATAATATTTTTTTAAGTAAAAAGAAAAACATTAAATGTAGGTAATGGCTGATTCAGTAAGAGCATGATGAGCTGTCAGATGAACTTAAAACAAAACTGCTTTATAATTTTATGTCAACTCTTTTGCCAGGTTTCTGTTTTAGATAATTTTTAAAAATCTTTAGGAAGCAGCTTTAATAAATTACTGAACAAGAAAGCTGACAGATTGTACTTTCATTGTGGATTATATAAATATGCCATTGGTAGTTCATGAAAGATACACTAATCAATAGCTAATAATAAAAGAACTTGAAGAGATGCTTTGCAATGATGTTGATGTGAATGAAGTGCCCTTCTTCAAAATGCTGAGGCAGCCATGTCCTCTGGGAGGTTAGTCTCAACTCAAGGGAGTATTTATCTTTTTAAATAGCTCTTAGATAGAAAACATAGAAAACAGGGTATCCATACTACTGAATGTCAGTTGCTGGAGGACCAGCAGGGCAGATTATTATCCTTACAGTTTCTTTCCTGGGAAATTTGTTCGGTAAATCTTAATTTTTAAATTATAAGCTTGAAGAGGAATGCTCATAAACTATTGGGATTTATGCATGAAAACTCAAATAGATTCAACAAAGATTATTTTCCAGCAGAGTTTACTGCTTGGAAAAGTGATGCAAACAAGACATTTCATACACTGTTCCTGGTGAAATCATGTATATCAAGGACTCACAGAGAGATAAACACAGAGAGATACTTTATAGTGGAACATTTATTCTATAGTATCTACAGCATAGATAACCATTTTGGTTATCTTTAAAAGTATTTATTATTATTTAATAAACTTGTTTGCTGTCCATCTCATCATGAAGCAACTCTAGGCAGCTTACAATGATGTAACATTTTAAAGAATTTCCAGAATTTATTTTTGTTTGACTTGTTATAACAAAAGCATTGTAAAAAAATACGGAAAAAAAAACCAATAACAGCATTCTTCTTGAAACTACATGTTTCTAATGAAGATCTTTTGAGACTAAATTCATCCTTTAATTCTTACTTTTTACACTTTCCATTAGACGCTTTGAGCTAATTTGTATTTTCAATCTAAATATATCCTTATTTCACTTTCTTCTGTATTATTGTAATACGGACACATTTTCTCAACTTCCAATTTGTACAAATTTTTCTGTGTGAAAACTAAATTGAGAGATGAAGAATCTGGTCAAACTGCACTATAAAGAATCATCTGGTTCTTCAAGAACTTGATGGAAGAGATCATGGGATTAAAAAAGTAGTTCACTTGAATATAGCCAATTTTGTGTCCAGTGATTTTTCCTTTAGATCAGGCATTCTGGGAATTTTTTTAAAATGAGCAATTCCATGATCTGAAAAAGTTTGAAAAACTCTGTTCTGTCCTATACTACCAATACAATTCTTGTGAGTATTTCACATATAATGTAGTTCTTTGCTGTCAGGAATATTTTGTTAAGATGAACCATATTTTCTTTAGTGAAATAAGTACAGTTTTAAAAATTATTGGTGGTCACATTAAAAAGATCATGGAATAACTAGATAAATATAATAATTCTTTATCTCTTATTTTACAATTTTCTTTATTTGTGCTGTTTTTTTCTATAGGATATATATTATATATTAAGAAGCAAAATTTGCCAAGTACTTAAAAAGCGCTGCATAGATTCAGCAGCATTAAGAAAAAAATGTACGATGAAGTGTGCCTATTAATTATGACTCAAATGTATAATTGCTTCCACTTTTTAGAGAAAACTGGAGTTCCAGAGTTTAAACTGAAAAATTGGCAGACCAATTTTTGTCATTAGAATTGGCATTCATTATATTTGATAATGAATTTGTTTATATTTAATAAACAGATATATTTTTCAGCACTTGCCAAAATTAATCAGTTACCAACTTTTTACTACGTTTACATATTATTTTAATAAGTTAAATTAAAATAAGTTCTAAAGTTGTGAGATGTGATGAAGAGGTAACTTTGACAACTTGTAACGATGGATAAAATAAGACAATATGTTTACTTCATAAAGTTAGCACAGCATAATGATGTAAAAATATATCTGTAACAATCTTATCAAGTTATATCATGTTATTAGCATATATTAATAATACTTTATGCTGTTTTCAGAAAAATAGCACTACTAATCACTCATGTTCTGTTATAACAGGGGTCCCCAAACTTGGCAGCTTTAAGACTTTTGTACTTCAACACCCAGAAAGCTGGCTGGAGAATTCTGGGAATTGAAGTCCAGAAGTCTTAAAAGTTGCCAAGTTTGGGGACTTCTGTGTTATAAACCACAGAATTATAATTTACCTTCTTCATCTGCTTTGTAGGATTTTGTTCACTGCAACAATGTGCCTAATACAATTGTTCTGCACAGCTCCAGTTAATTATGAACAAAAAACAATCTTTCAAACAGGTTCAATTATGTAACTACTGTTAAACATTTAATAATTTAGTCATCATTGCTTTTTGACCGCTCATGGATTGTAATGACAGAGTTTGTTCATTTTGAATTAGAAGAGTCATTAAACTAAGAAAGATTACATTCCTAAAGTAGTGGTAACAGAAAGATGTTTGCTTTTTAAAATGATGTTATAACGATGTTGCTCCATAATATTAATTAAAATACAGCTTCAGAAATATTGAATGTATATTTCTGGAATTCTGAATGAATGATGAGCTAGCATGTCTTGAATGAGCAGGGACAACTGAAGGAACAATGAGTAAATTACATATAATCGGTCATATGTGGCAGTCACATTGGGAAACAGGGAAAAGAGATATTGTAGCTGAATCCACAGCAAGAACCACCGAAGAAATCTCCCTAGTATATTGGGTTGTAAAGGATACTGGGGAGATACTGTAAAGAATACTGTACAGATAGTCCTCAAAATGTTCTTACATATTAAAGAAGATAATCAATAAATCACAGAGAAATATAATTCTATCACATATTTTATATTTAGTGTGTAATATTGACAAATGTATCTTTTCTTTTATGTTCACTGAGAAGATTTGCACCAAGACAAATTCCTTGTGTGTCCAATCACAGTTGACCATTAAAAATAATTCTATTCTATTCTACTCTACATATACACTATGATTTTACATTTAAAATATATGATTTTAAATCATATGTATATGTATGATCATACATATATGTATACATAAATCATACATATATATATGTATCTACATATACACTATGATTTTACCTTTTTGTATGCAGAAAATGTTATGGTGAGATCACAAGTGCAGATGGATCTTCCAGTAGCTGTTGGGCCATTAGAAATTGAAATAATAACTGTGGAACACAGGTCAGAGATGCTCATGTACACAAAGGCTGAGCTAAATTGAGGCTCCCAAAGTTGCTTTCAGAAATCCCTGTTGATGAGGAAAATCTGGATCCACCTGACAGAGGCAAGTGTTTGGCTGGCTAGAAATGCTGGAGTGACAGAATCAGTTTTCTGAAAATGTGATTTAGGGATTCCTCTTTTTGGGAATATGAGGAAAATTTCTATTATGCCTATGGTATCCTACGGTATAACATGCCATTGATTGGAAGTACGTCTATGTCCATGGAAGAAGGAACTTAAAACCAGCGTAGAGTTCAATAGTGTTCCTTAGATCCTGTGTATACCGTTAAATCACAAAATGACTGAACTTTCAGAAGAATGTGAAAAACAAAAATATTCTTTAGATGGCAAAAATATTATCAATCCAGATTATAATATAATGTTTAGAAATATCTGTATATTACTAAAATTCCCCTTGTTGTGACCTCTTAACTTGGAGAAATGATGTATCATAGGGCAACAAATTAAAACCAAGATACCTCAAATGGACTAAAGTATGGAATTCATCCAAAATCCAGATCCATGAAATTTGGGAAAGTTGTGGCTATTTTAGTGCTACTGGTTGCTGCTGTGTTCACATGATCTTCATTTTCAATGTTCTGTGACAGTTTCCCAGTGAATTTTACAATGCCTCACTCCCTCTCCCACTCAGCAGCAGCCACTTACCTGTCTCCTGGGAATGGAAGGGAGAAGGAGGAGAGGGAAGAGCAGGCAAAGACATTGTGTCCCCACATACCCTCCCTGACCTGCATCAGCATCCCATGCACCTTTTTAAACCTATGTGGTAGCTCTTGTCCAACCCCTGGCATTATATGAGTGCTACAGGTATTCTTTGACCATGACTGGTTGCTAAGCAGCTGTTCAAAGTTTGATGGACTTGAAAAAGGGGCTTACGATATGGATACAAAATTTTGATGTCTGACTTACCAGTCACATGACCACATTTTTGGGGCTCAGCAACTGGCCCACCTTTACAACTATTTACAGCATCTCAAAATCATGAGACCATGATTTATGACTATTTTTCCTCAGAAACCAGCCTTTACATCAATTTCTGGCCAAAAAACAAAAGTGCTTTAAATGGATTCACTTAACAATCATGGCAATGACCCATGAAGTCAAATATGATTGTAAGTTGAAGAGCACCTGTACTTAAGGTTTTCATCAGTCTAGAACAGTCTCAAAGGTCCTTTTTCAAAAAGTAACTGGACTCTGTTTTCTTTTAAAGACCTTTCACTTCTCATATAAAAGCTACTTCAGTTCAGTTCAGGAAAAACAAAGTCCAGTTGCCTTTGGAAAAAACATTTTTGGGACAAGCATGAGCTGGATGATGAAGAATCTCCACAGAGGATCCAACTTCACCCTTATGGGCTACCAATTGCAAAAATTCTGGCATTCAGAATGGAGCTCCGTTCCTCTGCACCACACCAGCGTGATGTCACCACCGGAAGTACTATAAGATATGGAATGTTTGGTATGAGTGGTTAGAAAGAAGATGCAAAGGCGTCAATCGACAGCAAAAATGCAAAAGTGTGTGCTGTTCAGCTTCCTTCGGGTATTATCCCACATCACTGTAGTTGTGTTTTTAAAGTTGTAGCAATGTTTTGGCAGAATCTCATCTGCCATCATCAGGCTTCTGTATTGAGTTTGTCTGTGAGTCAGGCTATCACAGCTGTTTAGTTTTAAATTTGAGGCTAGCCTACTGTTGAGCCAGAATGCTTTTTTCTTCATCCTGATTGGTTGGGAGTCTTGGTCTGTGTTTATTGGTCTTGGAGTTTATTTGATTGGTATTTCTGGTTTCTTCTGTCTGTTTTGTGGCTTTGATTGGTTGGCAACATTGTGTTCCTGTATTGGAGGCTTTCAGTGCAGCTTGGCTTTGAGTAAAAGGACGGCTATTATCTATTAGGAAGCTCGGTTTCATCTGGGTGCCTGGTTGGGATGTGTTTGAGCTGGAGGTATCAGGGGGAGCTTCCTAATAGATGATTCTATTAGGAATAGAATAGATGATTCTATGATCCTAACAGATGATTCTATGATCCTAGCAAAACAAACAATACAGAAGCCTGATGATGGCAGATGAGATTCTGCTGAAACGTTGCTACAACTTTAAAAGCACTACAATGACGTGGGATAATACCCGAAGGAAGATGAACTACATTCATGTAAATACCCGCGAAAACTTAAAAAAACATATATATATATATAT
>BHFT01002844.1:11410-45012 GCA_004320025.1 Laticauda laticaudata
GCTGCCAGCCAATCAAAGCCACAAAACAGACAGAAGAAACCAGAAACACCAATCAATCAAACTCCAAGTCCAATGAACACAGACCCAGGTTAATAGCCAATCAGAATAGACCAGCCTCAAATTTGAAACAGAGGAACTGTGAGACACACTTCCATTCAGAAGCCTGATGATGGCAGATGAGATTCTGCTGAAACGTTGCTACAACTTTAACAGAACTACAATGAGCTATTTTCTCCCGTGTAGAATTGGAAGTATCTAGTTCTGAGAATTAAAATATGCACATCTTAAAATTGCTGAGATTGGGAAACATTGGTCTGAAAGAATTAAGAAGAACAAACAAAATTAAAGATTGAAAGTAAATATTTATTTCCTCTGACTGAAACAATCTCTAGACCCAATTGAATTGTATTCAGAAGTAGTGAAGAATTTTCTGTATTGTCTGATTGAAGCTTTATGAGAAATCCTGGACAAGAAGTGCAGGTGAATAGTTGATTACCAAAAGTTACCACAATATGTGTCTTTGTCCACAATAAATCTGCCAGGAAAATTTTATTTCATGCTTCAATGGAATAACTTCCTTAGAAGTTTGTGGAAATGCTATAGACATATACTATAGCAAAACATTTGATAAAATATGTTGTCATGCTGATTTAGCAAGCTAGTGAATTAAGTGGATACATTTAACTATAGCTCAATACTCCTATTCAAAGAATGCATATTAATGGAATCTCATAATTGGAGAGGGGTATCAAGTGGGGTGTCTCAAGGATCAACCTTAGTTTGTTATTTTTATTAATGATTTGGATAAAGTAGGGAATGCTTGTCAGATAGGCAGATGATGCAAACTTGGATAGATTAGGTAATACTGAGGAAGACAGAAATTCGAAACAGTCTTTATAGATTGGAAAAAAGTGGGCTAAAAGAAATTGAATGAAATTGAATTGAGATGAGTGCAAAATTATATATATAGAAAACAAAACCAAATGCACAAGTAAAAAATTGCAAACAGTGCAAAGTAAGATAAAAAATGTTTATGATTTACAATCTTTCAAAAATAGGAGGAGCATAGAAGGCTTTTATATCTGGAATATTGAGACAAAACCAAAAAACCAAATAGTATCTTACATTTAGGGGCAAAGTGAGAAAAATTGATGCATAGTAATAATAAGAGTAATAGATACAGAAAATTTCTAGATGTCTTAGTAGATCAAGAACTGAAAATGAACCAGCAGTATTATGCATTTGCTAAAAATGCTAATGCATTTAAATATATTTTAAATACAATATCCAAATCAACAGGAATTAATTGCTCTATCCTTTATTAATGAGGCTACGTTGTACTGTTTGGAAATTTGTCAGTGGGACCATTTTATTTTATTGGTTTAAATAAATGAAGGGTGTGACTATTTTAATTTAACTAAATTATAATTTAATATTTTCAGTGATTCTAATTAAGTACCCTCCCCTCCCAACTCCTCAGACTGAAGATCAGATGAGATATTTGGAGGTACTAAAAGCAAGTTCAAGTACAACCATTTTCTGCTGCCCTTGATAAAAGCTTGGCATACCTCTGTGAATGATTTTCATCAGAGCTAGATCATGCAAACTGGATAAGACAGGATGTTTTGGACAACAGTCCGTTTCCTCTGCAGGAGAAATGGAGTGTCCATAAATGCTATGATGAATGCTCCAAGGCAGTTTAATATAGCACTGGAGAAAATAGAAGCCATTACCACTGGAGAAGTTCCAGTTATGACAGGGAAAATAAATGGTGCTGTTACAGGAAATGTACCAATAACAGAATACCTGCTGTTTGGGAGAAGAGAAGTAAAACATACAATACCAGCTAAACAGAACTAATTACGTTGCTGTATCCATTACCCAAAAGTGACATTTGTTGTTAATTGAAACTTGACATAGATTACATTTTACATGTTATTTTAGGCATTATCTCACTGTAAGCTTACTCTTTAAAGTTGTATAACCACATTGGAAAGGTTATGGGGGAAATGAAGATTGCATTCTTAGGAGATGAAAAAAAGAATGATTCATATACATTTGCATTCATGTCTAATAGAAATGATTTTGTGAAAATATTGTATTTAGTCAAGATAAAATAAGGATAAGGTTCTCTAGATACTAATACTTAATACATTGCCAAAAGAAATTTATACCATCACATGTTCAAAGTACATGTTTTTAGATACCAAATCATGCATCAATACAAATTCTTGTGTGTTTTTTTTTTAATATCAGAGCTGTTATTTATCTGTTTTCTGTTTGGATTGCTGCATTGTAGAAGGCAAACTATCATTTAATTTAAAAAAAAATCTGATATGTTCATATTAAAAGATTTCAAACAATAAAATTAAGTGAAAACTTTTGTTTAAAAATCTATGGAAATTGGAAGTGATAATATGAATGGGAGAATTAAATTATTGAGAGAAACAAGTTTATAAACATATAGTGGACAGACTTTATAAGAAAGCCTTTTCAATTTATATGTCATTATCCACTTTGAAGAAACAAAATGGTTACATTCTAGAAGAAAACATATTTGATATATTTATTTCTGTGCACAAAATATTTTTGTTTTCCAAGATACCAAGTTGCTTCATCCAAATTTCAAATAGATATTAATCAGGAGGTGATCCACTGAAATAGCAATTTCACTCATAAAAAGATTAAACTATGACTTTTTTTTTCATTTAAATGATTTGTGCTTATGGATCAGTGTGAGTCATGTTTCCTTTCTGTAACATATACGCAAATCTGCCATATGGAAACCAAATTTTACCATTTGTGTGTGTGTAGAATTCTTGAACTTGATTGACACGCATCATAAAAATTTCATATAGTTGTTTTCCAGTTCTGTACTTGGAACTTTTAAATCAGTTTTATACTCTTCCTTCCCATTTCCTGTGCTGCTGTTTGTTTCTTTGATTCTGGTCATTTGTGCCTGACAATATGGACTGTGTTGGAATGAAAAAATTCCGTATATTCTCTCCTCCTTATTTAACATTTCATTCACTCATTCATTCAGCCTATATTCTCTGATTGCAAGAAGATGAATATGACTTTAAAATTGGAGGAGGAAACATCAATAACCTGTGTGCTATAGCTAATGATTCTCCTCTGATTCCAGTCTGTTGTAATAGAAGTTGAGCGCAGTGTAAACATGGGTATAAGATTATATTTAATCTTAAGAAAAACAAACTAATAACAGGTACAGCAGCCAGTGATATATTTGACAACGAAGGTACTGAAGTGGTAGTTAGTTTTTGCTCTTTTTGATGGACTACTAAGAGTGAAAGAAGTAGTACCAAACCAATACACACTAATGCTTGGTATGAAAAAATAAAATTATATTCAGATGCTGTTATCTGTCTATACTTACAAAGACTTGTACAAGCAACTATTTTGCCTGTGAGACTATATAGAAGCAAAGTGGGACTTTGAAGAACTTTGATAGAAAGACTATTGATGTGTTTGAAATTTTGGGTTGGAGGAGATTCTGAGAATATATGGGTAGCCAAGAAACAAAAATCAATCCAGAGTTGTCACTCAAGGCACAAATGAACAGGGACAAATGATTTAGGTACATTATGAAAAGGCCTATCTCTCTAGAGAAAACTATCATTACTGGAAATGTGAAAAAAAAGGGAAAACAACCAGCATCAAGATGGATGAACTTTACTACTATGGCAGTATGTGTATCTTTAGAAATCCTGAAGGGTCAGTTTGGGGATATTTCAAACTAGAAAAATCGTCTCTATTTTTTTCACTACAAGTTCACATTCATTTGATAATACAGAATTAATAATAGATAATGGATGTCATTTTGATGATCAGATTGTATTGCCAGTTTCAAGACTTGGTTCTTTTCCAGAAATCTGCCTTTGCAACAAGTTTTTTAAGTTTTTCTGATGCAATGGTAAGGTTTTTTTTTTCAGTTTGGCACTTATTTCTTTATGAAAAATGACATCAGTTTATTTATATGAGTAACAGATGGTAATATCTTTGCATGAATTTATAGTTGGGATCTACAGGATAAAAATAAAAGGAACCTAAAACATATTTAATATTCTTCTATCTTCTTCAATTTGGTTATAGTTTCAGTGTATATTTTTACACTATATTGCATATCCTTATCAATTCATTTTTACATTATATTTTGCACAAAATTAAAGTTGATAAATTTGTCTCACTGACTGACTTGTTAGTTTCCAAAATCTTTCAGTGTTTCAGAGTTTAAATATAACTACAGGATAAGAAATTTTTAATTTCGAGCCAAGTTGACTATATTTGATGAGAGTTGAAATTCATGAACATCTAGAAAATCATGTGCTGACCAGTTCCGGATAGCGTAAGACAGATATGAAAATGATTGTATTTATATCTCAAAAAATAAAAGCGTTTGATTTGTACAAAAAGAGCATGCAATAGTCTGATGCTGATGTAAGCTTGTAAATGTAAAAATAATAATCCTACTTATTGCTAAGATTACCTTAAATACGCTAAATTCATCTTAAATATATGATCACATTTATATTTTTTATTCTCATTACTCAGTTACATTGTATTTCTCACTGATATGCTTTTTGAGGGTCCAGTTTAAAAACATATGTGAAAAGGAATTGTGACAAAGTAGCAAAGTTAATTTTGTTAGTGCTACCAAACTACAGGAATATAATCAAAATGTTTATGAGCCAAATATAAATTTTAATTGCCAAGGCCAATTATGACTAATACAATTTCAATAATACCAATATTAGCAGTAGGTCTGGCCTGAAAAAGAACAGTACATCACTTATATTCAGAGTTAAAAGTATTCATGTCTGCAAATCATTTTCCTAATACAAAGAGAAGGAAAAAACGTACCTTGGAAATTATTTTTGTAATTATTTTTATTTTAACATTTTATGCATATCCTACCCAGCTCCTGTCCTGGCATTACTTTCTTGTGTGATATTTTTTAAAAAAATAATTTAGAATGTTGTGTATTTGGAATTGACCATGAGCTTATAATCTTGTTAAACATCTTTAATATTCAAATGCTAAATAACTTTTTCATTTGACTAATGTTTTAAGAATAATATTTAGATGATACATTTCATGGTAAATGCTGTATTGTATGAATGTTGTCATTATAATTCCAACTTGTGTGCAGTTATAATTATTTAGATTTGTTATTTAATCATGTTGATAACTTTTGTAGTTAAATAAATAAAGATAGTTTATTCAAAAGAATAGGTTCAGAACTCTAGGATTCATGTTTCAGGATTATTAGATCACCTTCCCCAGCCTTTCCAGTTTGGCAGCCCAACAGTTTCCGTGCAAGAGGGGATGGTTCCGTGCGAATGGTAGGCATACTTGCACAAATGGAGCTTCGCATATGAGCACAAGTGCCCATGGCTTGCACACATGCCTGCCACTAACACAAGTGCCTGCCATTCGTGCAAATAGAGTTGCATACACGCTCTTGCCCACCACTTGCGCAGCCTGGTTGTGAACAGGCTGCAGTCCAGGGCTGGGGACACCTGTTATTAATGATCTTGGACAATTCAATTTCATTGCACTTCCATTCATTGAAAAAAGTATATTTTAAAAAATTATCATGGGACAATTATTATGGGAACAATAAATAATTTTGTATACTAAAAATTCATTTACACAGTTAACCAGATCACTTCTTTTCAGGAACATCCATTACTTGGTCAGCCTTTCTTTGAACTTCATCCCTGCCGGACAAATGAATTTATGTCTTCAATTTTATCCAATTTACACAAACAAAACAAGTAAGTAATGCCACTGTACATTCTCAAACCCAACCTTAAATATTTCATGAAAATATTCAATAGTATATTTTTAGTAATAAACTATTGCTTAAAAAACATACATGTTTTCTATAGCTAGGGAGAAAAAAACAGGTAAAATAAGGTACCAATTCCTAAAGTTATTGTTCTAATGAGTATATAATTCTTATAGTTCATAATTCAAATAGTTCCACCATCATAACTTCAAACAGTTGCTGAATGAATTATTGTAAGTCAAGGACTAACTAGATAGTGTTTTTTTCTTGCGTTTTAATTTGAGCAGCTTGATTTTTGCTTTCTTTTTCTTTGCTGGTTTAAGAAATGCTGATTTATCTTTCCTTGGCATTATTTCTACAAATCTAGAATACTAGTACATGTTCTTCCTTAGTGACCTCACTTAATATCCTTATCTGCATATATGTCTTCTTTTTCCAGATTGTCACTAACAGTTTTATGCGGCTACATTGGCTTTTGCTGTTTTTCTTTTTCTTTGTTAAATTTAGTTACAGTTGTGTTTTGAGCATCTTCCCATTTTCTTTGTCTGCCACCTATTATTCCTTTGTATCGATTAAAGTCTGTTTTCTTAGGTTCAAAAGATATGTTTGACTGTAATCTGGTTCTGATAGTAGGGAGTCACCAACTACAATTCCCCTCTTTGTTATTTTCCCGGGTAGTAGTTCAGTCCTACTGCTGTATAAGGTTGAGCATTTGAGCTTTCTCATATTTCTCAAACACTAAAAAATTCAATTGAATACCTGAAATAGAGAAATGTGAGAAGAAAATAAGCTATACTCTCAGATCAGTGTTCGGTCGTCCATTTACTTGGGTTACTTTACAAATAACTTGATGTTTTTTAAAATTCATCAAAGTCCAGTTCTATGGGCTTTAAACACTCTTTCCAACATTTCTTTCTAAAAGAGCTTTCAGTTAAATGTGACTTTGTGCTTTTATTTCATTATAGGTTCCAATATGTTTCAGATCTGTTGAATTTCATTTATAATTTTTGCAGCTTTTCTTATTTAAAACAGGATTTTTTAGAGAAAAAAATACACAAGTTGGATTGTCTTCTTATACTTAATTTAAAAATATAAACAATTGTAGTGAAACAATTTCACAATTACCAACTAAAAGAATAGGAAGGCAGCTGAGACAGAAGTGAAAAAGAAAGGAAAGATCTTGTAACAGCGTGCTTAGTCTTGGTAAGAATCACTCCAATTTCAGCGTGAATTTTCCTTGGAAAGTGGGACTCAAAGGAGGAAAATAGCAGCGATTAATGATCTGGAGTGACGGTCAGATTTGATTAAAAAAAAGATATTGCAACTAGAAGTATTTAAAAGTAAAGGACAGATTGGATTGGCTAACCCAATTTCTGGGACTGTATTTTTACTACTACTCAACTTGAAGACTTTAGGAAACTATTGGAAAAAACAATCTTATTCAGAGACATATTGATTAGTTAAAGTGTTTTAATTTCAGCGAGTTTTGCTCTTCTTTCAAAATCCAGTGTGCTTTGAACATCTTGTTAACAGCCTATTGGTTTACAGAGTAATAGCAAGCAGCATCAGAGCAATAAAATTCCTCCCACCAGTAAATCACAGTGCCAGTAAAACAATTAACCCTTGCCTTGCAGACTCTCAATACTACCTCATTACTTTAATCAGACACTGATTAATTCATTGCCTCAAAACTTACAAACTTTTCTACCTCATCACCTATATCAATGATTAATAATCAATTTCTATAAAATATTTCATTAATGGTTTAAATTGATTTATTGTTTAATATTGATTAGTGTGATTAGAGTGTTTAGTGCAAATAGTGTGATTACTGATTAGTTTTAAAATCAAGATTCGTATAATTTAATTGATTAGTAAAATCAGTGGATTTAGTGAATTTAATTGAACAGTGTGATTAATGATTGTGTAATTAATTGATTAGCAATTAGTGTAATAATTGATTAGGCTGATTGTTGCTTAGGAAAATTATTTGACTAGAGAGATTACTGCAATTGATTGATTGGTGTGATAATTGGCTATATATATTACCCAAAATTGTTTCATTAATTAATTTAATCACGTACCATCTTAACAAACCTACAATGCCAAGAAAAAAATCCAATGCCAAACCACAACCTAAAGAGAAAAGTGAATCACAACAATGAACCACAAGACATCCTGCACATGCCTTAAATGCTACAAAACTCTAAAGGATAATGAAAACTCCATCAAATGTTCTCTATGTAAACAAATACACTACTCATGACTGCTTGGGATTACCCAAGCAAATGATTCAACACCTAGAATCATTCAATGAGTTTCCATATCTCTGCAAATCATGCAGACCCAAATTGGATCTGTTGGAAAGAGTTGATACCACTGAAAACACGAATAACATCCCTTGACACCATAGTTAGCATCCCTGGATGCCTTAAAAGAAAGATTAATCCAACTTGAAAAAAAGACACAAACGCAAAAATCTAAACATCCAATAGCTACAAACCACATCTCTACCCCAACACCACAACCCAATCCACAACCCAATCCACACACACACACACAAAAAAAAAACCAGACAAATAATGATATCCCAATCCTCATCAGAGAAACTTGTTGAGCGTGAACGGAAACTTCCAAACACCATCTTTAATTTGGGTCTAGAGACATCAATGATAAGAGACATCACAACTGGCCAAAACATCATAAGTGATTTCAAGCATCAACCATCTCCCTGATGAAATACTTGATATTTCCCGCGTTGGTCGAGAGTTCAAAAACAGAGACGATTCTGTTGCCCCAGCTTCTCAGGGTCATTTGCAAAAATGAATCAAGCAAATGTAAATTCATTCGCACTATAAATTCACTCACCAAAACCAACACCAACCATAAGAACCTCCATTGTCGCCCCTGACCTAACCATACAGCAACGTGCCTGCACCGTGTATTCCTCACTGAACTCAAAAAAACATCTAGACAATGGAGAGAAGGACCTGTACATTGACTACCATGCTGATTGTATCAAAAGTAAGTCACACAAACCGCAACTCAGCTTTAACCTTCAACTACAACCCTACCTCAACCAACCACCATCACCCAAGACTGGCACGGTATGCCCCTAACTACCTCAATTCCAACTACTGCTGGCCTTAAATAAAAGCTACTCAATGCAAAAAAGCCTTTGTGAATAAATACTTGAATTTCTCCTCTTACTAAATACTAAATAAATTTGAACACATATTTGCTGTGAAACATGGCTCAACGATCTTTCCCTGACTCCATTACCACAGTAAGAGACTATCATGTTTACCAATCAGATTGTGAAATTCGTTAGTGGAGGTGCTGTTGCTATCTTTGATAAAAATCCTTACATCTAAAAAACCATTCAAGTTACCCAGGAGTTTGCTCTTCCCTGAGACATCATCTGTGAACTATCCTTAAATATCACATTCGATTCTTATTATGTTACAGAGCACCTGATTTTGACATCGAACATGTAAACAAGCTTAATACACTCCTAACATGGGCAGAATCCTTCCCCACACGTTTTATCTTTCTTGGTGACTTCAATCTACCTCATATTGACTGGACCTTAAATTAATGTACAACTGAAGCCATACACGCAACTCTACAATGCTGTTACAAATCTGGGACTGGAACAACTAGTAACCAAACAACACTAGACTAAAAACTGCCTCGATCTCATCTTCTGCAATAGTTTGAATTTAATTTACGGAATACAAACTAAAGAACCCTTTTCCAGCAGTGACCACATATGATTACTTTTGTCTCAACATACACCCACACAAAAAACATCACAATGACATAATCCCAATGATAACTTTCAAAAAAGGCAACTATGATCTGATAGACAACGATCTCTCATCCCTTGATTGGCAATCTCTATTCACCGATGCAATACTGTTGAGACCAGTACAACAATATTTTTACTTGAAGTCCAAAGAGTCATCAAACTATGTGTACCAACAACAACTCCCCCCCCCCAAAAAAAAAAGATTACCATAACAATAAGGAAACTTCAATCCAAAAAGAGATCATCTGGCAGAAAAAACAAATCTGGCACGTTGCCAATTCAAAAGCCGATACAAAAATTTATGCCACCAGATAAAGACTGAATGCACCAATGATCACATTAAACAAGAGGAAAACCTTCTATGCACCAATTCTACCCACACTTTTACAATTTTGTAAAACAACAAACTAAAAGACTCAAGGTCCATCCCACCCCTGATAGGACTTAATGGTTAAAGACTGCAATGACGATACATTAAAGCCAACATCTTTAACACATTCTTTGGCTCAGTATTTGTAAACAGCAATGGTCATGCCCAGTATTTCCTCGCCAACCAGACAACTACAATGATCTAATACATATTGATTTTACAGAAGACATGTTAAAAAAGCACTACGCAATCTAAAATCATCTCTGTCTATTGGACCGGATGGAATATGTGCCTACTTCTTCAAAAAGCTTTCACTGCCATAGCTGAACCTCTAAGCATAATCTTTGAAAAATCTTTCAGGACCAGTTCCTTGCCTAACCTATGGTCACAAGCCACAGTCATCCCCATCTTCAAAAAGGGAGACCCAGCCTAGTTGAAATACAGCCCAATCTCCTTATGCTGCGTCACCTGTAAAAGTCATGGAATTAATTATAATCAAATAATTAATATTTAATTTGGTTAATATTTATTAACCAAATATTAATCATTATCCATTATCCTCCACTTAGAGACAAAACAACCTATCTTCCAATAAACAATTTGGTTTTCAGGAAAAAACTATCCTGTAATCTGCAACTCTTACACTGCAAAAACATGTGGACTACACAACTCGATCAGGGCAAAGCAATAGACGGAATCTACATAGACTTCTGTAAAGCCTTTTGATTCAGTGGTACACAACAAAACTTACTCCTAAAAATAAAATCTTATTGTATCTCTGGACAACTGCCAAACAGACAACAAATGGTCAAAATTGGAGTGTCCTATCAAATTCTGTACCTGTCAATAGTGGTGTCCCCCAAAGCAGTGTTCTAGGTCCTACTCTGTTCATACTCGACATAAATGACCTCTGGGATCATATTAAGAGCAACTGCGTTCTTTCGCTCATGATGTAAAGCTGTTCAATAACACAGACAAGACTGCTACCTTCAAAAAGATCTTGACATGTATCAGAATGGTCAAACAAATGGCAACTTCAAAATCTCAACAAATAAATGCTCTGTCTTACATATTGGCAAAAAAGTCAGAAAATAAAATACAAGCTAAATAGTCAAGATCTTGTTGAAGATTACAAGCTCTGTAAAGGACCTTGGAGTACTCATCTCTAATGATCTAAGTGCTAGAGCCCACTGTAACTACATAGCCAAAAAGCATTAAGAGTTGTCAACCTAATCCTATGTAGCCTTTTCTCTGGTAATATCACACTACTAACTAGAGCAAACAGAACATTTGCTATACCAATCCTCGAATACAGTCATCCAGGCTGGAACCCACATTCGTATCTGATATTAGCACAGTTGAGAAAGTCCAGAAATATTTCACAAGAAGAGTTCTCCACTCTCTCTACTCATTGTAGAATACCTTATGCCACCAAACTTGAAATTCTAGACCTAAAACCTTGAATTACGCCGTCTTCGGTCTGATCTAAGTAATTGGTTTATAAAAATCATACATTGCAATGTCCTACCTGTCAATGAATACTTCAGCTTTCAACCATAACAACACAAGAGCACCCACAATAGATACAAACTCAAGGTTAACCGCACCAAAACTTGATTGCAGGAAATACGACTTTCAGCAAAGAGTGGTCAATGTCTGAATACTCTACCTGACTCTATGGTTTCTTCCCCAAACCCCAAAAACTTTAACCTTAGACTGTCTACTATTGACCTCACCCTTTCCTAAGAGGGGACGTGTATAAGCGCACCAACGTGCCTACCATCCCTGCCCTATTGTTTCTTTTATTTTTATATGTACCCATTTCATGTATTCATAACTATGTATATACTTATAGCTATTATCTAAGCAATTGACAAATCAAATAAATCAAATAAATAAAAATTAATTAGAGATGTCTAATAACTGTGTCTGTCTCAAAATACACTATACTGGAAGGGTAGAATTGACAATTATGTAAATTGTTTTCCAAAATGTTCTTTCTTATAAGCTGTATGTTATAATATTTTAATAAAAATAGTGCCCAATTTTCAAAGATACTTGGAATATTTCATTATTCTTCCCATAAATAGTAATATGCATTTTATTTTATTTTTTGTAGGCATACGAACTACATTATTTCATGGTTGAGTGTTGCTGGCCCAGTTGTGGGTCTCCATCTGCCTTTGAGTTATGCAAAAGCCAATTTGGAAGAGGCTTCGGGTGCTGATTAAAGAGGTAAAATATAAGGATGTCATTATTTATTTATTTATTAAATTTTTATGCCATTCATCTCCACAAGGGGCAACTCTAGATGGCTTACAACTAAGTAAAAACAATAAGATAAAACATTAAAATAAATATTAACATTAAACATGATGAAAAATCATCAAAGAAGGGAAGGAATGGAGCAAGATGTACATGGAATGGAGGCAGAGTCTTCTCTCAGTCTTTCAGCCACCTTCTTGTGCCAATTGGAAAAGCCAGCTATTCAAACTCTTTAAAAAAGCCAGAAATGTACCGAAGGAGCTTTTTCAAGAGGTAACTGGACTTCCTTGTTTTTCTTTGAAGAAATTTCACTTCTTATCCAAGAAGCTTCTTCAGCTCTGATTCTTGATTCTTCAGCTCTGGATGGTGGGGAATGGAAGAATTTATACTTCTTGCAGACTGCTGGTCATTTGCATTCTTTTAGAGAGCTGTTGAGGCCACCTGGAGGTTTATCTGGGTCACCTGCGTAGTGGATCAGGATCACCTGAGTAGTGCAAATGGCTGTGGAGCCTTCTTGGAATTGTTGAAAGAAATATGTTGCAGACTGGAGATAGATGATGTCGTATCCCTCTCCTTCTGTTGAGAAAATATTGTTCAATTTTGATGTTGATGGCACCCCGTTCAGTGAAAGACAGTGAGGGGTCAAAGAGATCATCTATGTCAAAATTGAACAGCCCTCTCTCGACAGACATCATCTATATCTAAAATGGGAGTATGGATTTTCTAAAAGGTAATCTGAGTTTGTTGCTTTTTTATTATATGCCTCATGTATTATATTTTGTAACTTTCCATTGATTTTACACTGTTCTTTAGAATACTATAAACTGATTGTTTTTGTACGTACACTCAAATTATCTGGCTGGTGCAGATTAAATTAGAGATAATTTTCCCTATGGTTGAGAAACTGGAATGATATATTTTCCCTGTTTCTCTATAGACAAATTTTCTTTCCCATGCTGTATATGATTGTTACTTATGACACAGTATTTATGACTTTGACTAATAAGATTGGTCTCACTTAAGAAGAATAAAATCTAGGATGTGAAATGTAATAAAATAAATGAATATGGAAAGATCCTTCACAAACTACATTTTTGTCTAGGAAAAAACATTTTGAAGTGATAACTGCGTCTGGTGAATCTAAAATTGTTTATTTTTTCAGAATATGTTTTCAGTGGTAGTTATTTGTATTAAATATTTATGCAGTGAGAAACTTTTCAAATGCTGAGGGTAATTATTCTAATAAAGAAAAAATAAAAGCAAATTTTTTCAAAAGCAGGTAAGATTCATTTTTACATTTTGATCTCATTCAAACAATACTTTCTGATTACTATTGTTATTGTTATTTCAGATTATGAACAAAAATATGGATTTGGGTGAAATAAAAAGTGTCACAAGCCTTATAATTTAACATGCTTGGAACTAAGATTAATAAAACAGTGAGACCATGCTGCATTGATATATAGTCTGATGAACATCCAGTATAAAAGAAATTCTCATTTCAATCAGGATACATGATGCCATTGATATACAAATATTGATTCATATTATAATTTCTTTGTGATAAATGGGAAAACAGATAATTCTGCCCTAAAACAAGTAAGAGAAATATTTTGGAGCAACATCTGGACAAGTTATTCAAATCATAGAAAGAAATTGCCAAAATATCTGAAACCAGGAACAGTTACAACCATTTCTCTATCTTGACTGCTGTTGGAGCTTACGCAAATTAATGAAAAGGAATAATGTGTATGAACAGTTGCCTTGCTGCAGGACTCATGAGCAAAGCTGATAATATAACTTAACATTCTTCTTTTGAAGATTTAGTATGAAATGTAATTGTACAGAATGTTAATAAACCAGTGCATACATAAGGAAAACTATTATTGGCTACAGCTTCTATTTATAAGCATTATAATATATCAAGAATGGCTAACATTTGTATAACTTATTACCAATTTTATATCATGTGGCAATTTTATTTTTTTAAGTGTCTTTCCTATCCCTGTAGAAATGAAGAATTTTGATATAAAAATGGAGTAAGGGATTTAGCTTTCACCAACTTATAATTTATGGTCCATCAATCAAATGTCTTAGCCTGGGTCCCATACTAGAAATAACCCAGACCTGGAAGAAAGTGGCTAGGGGTCATAATTGGCTTTGAAAAGAATCTGTTACTGTGTCTGGATGTCATTCTCATAAATAAAATGGCAGCTGTTTCACACCTACTTGTCTTTCTCTATGTTATTTCTTTAAAAAAAATGTTGGACTTAGAAAAAAGTAGTATATGTAATAGCCCAATCCACACCATCTGAAATTTAACTCCTCTAAATAACATGTATCTTTGTTTTATGGTTTCTTTTCCCAGCTGGCTTTCTTTTCAACAGAGTTGCATAAAGGTAAACTGTGCTGAAAAGTTTACGTTACGAGTTCCAAGGCTTTATTTACAAGTCTGTTTTATGCCTACAACAATCTAGACAGACAGACATGCTCATGTACAGTTGTGGCTTACTCTTTCAAGAGGTTAATTAGCAGTTGATGTGTGAAACCAATTAGCAGAAAATGGCCAGATTTTTATTTCAATTATCTTATTTAATTAGTCATTGCCTGATTAATGTCAATTATTTCTCTGAGATGCACCCTAGCATAGTTTGTGCCTCCCACTTGGTTTTCATTTCCATTAGAATAGTATCAGTTGTCAACAAAATCTGCCTATTTCTTATTATAGTAAATGGTGTCGATATTCCAATATTGTACTATTCTGATTACCAGTTAATTTTCAAATGCTCAGTGTGTTTTGAAATTAAAAAGACAATTCATTACTTTAACTTCTTTCATAATATTAGGATGTATTGAGATAATTTATAGGGTTAAGTGTATGTCTTTTAGTCAACTCAATAAGCAAATCTCCACAGAGATTAAATAGATTTCATATAAATAAAGTTACTATAATATCAGTATGAGAAATATTACACTGTAATATAATATCTATATAATGTTCTGCTGCATGAACAAAAGACACCAGAACTTCCACAACAGATTTGATGTAAGCTGTTTATTGTCTCCCGAACTTGCGCCAGCACTTCACTGACCAGCAGCTAGAACAATCTAGCCACGATTAAAGTCAGGGCTAATTCCCCAAGTTATCCCACCACCTTTAATCATTGAATGTGACATAGCCCTGCCCACCTTCCTAGGTGTGGAGCTTGGATGAGGGCACCCAGAGCCATCACAAAGTTCCACCAGAATAATCCGATGGGTGACGGGGATTCATTGAACCAGCCAGGTCATGAATAGCCGCACCTGTTTATTCAGGGAGAATGATTGGTCCAGACTTCAAAATGTAATTATCCACTTTCTAAGAGGTGCCTCCATGTCATCATAGAAGTCATAGAATATATCTTGGGCTTTGGCAACTTAAACCCTGGGACGATTTCTATGCCACAATCTGTTGGGCTGTGGGGTGGCAAAACATCACACTCCATGCCAACCTTTTAATTTTTCTTCAATTTTTTATTTTATATTTTGTTACAGAAAATAAACACAAGTAAAGCTTACTATTTAAAATATTTTAGAATATCTCCTAATTATTAAATATATATTATTTTGCATCCTTTAAAATGGCTATAGTGCAATCTTAACTTAGTCTTAAAAAACATATTTTCATTCCTTTGATTGAAAGATAGTCAGTATAAGAAAAATGAAATAAAAATTCTCATATTGATGACACTATTCTTATTTGGATTCTTATATATTCAAGAGGTATGTTGTCTGAATGTCCCCTGGTGTCTTAATTATATTATATAAAATAATTATATTTAATTATGTAATAATTTAACCTATAATTATTTAATATACTTGAGCCTGTTTAACTATTTTTAATAGCAGAATTTATATTATGATACTTGGCAAGCTTAGTACTTTAAGTTGGGTTTATCAGTAAATTGCTACCAGACTGCAAAAGTTCCATTCCTGGCTGCTTAACAGAGTTAATGTTTCATTGTATAGTGCTGGAATTTCAAGACAAATTGCTGAAGAAAAAGGATGTATATTTCAATAAATGTAAGGAAAGTATCCAGAGCATTTCTATTTTAATACTAGTACAAGACTAATTATCGTATTCTGGAAATATGCTACTTAATTTTTCCAGTTTCTGTTAAACGTCTATGAGGGCATCTTAGTAGAAATATTTTCTACTTTTTTTGCCATCATTCAGGAAAATACAGATTCTAATCATAGATTCTAATCATATACAATTTGACATATATCTGTATACTATCTAACCAATGATTAATTTGTTGATCTATTCTACTATTTTTTCAATATAGAAATACAATACAATTATGAACAATTTGGGCTTAATTGGTGTAGAAGGTTGTTACTGCTGGCCCTTGTTTACGACTTTTTTGAATTCCTATGTTTGCCTATTATGGGACACAAAATAATACACTAGAGAGGCTTTTGGTCTAATTTTGCTAGACATATTGCTCAGCAATTATATAAAAGGCAGCTTACAATGCAAAAGTTAATTGTCAACAATTAAGCTGTCAGTAAAAATAATTAACTGTCTTTCTATAAACAATAGGTTAACTTTTTCTGTACAACAGTTCAATGTGCACAGGAAGAAATATTAATTCATTCCTAGATCAAGTACAAAAAATATAACCAGTTATCAAAAACATCTTACCACTATATTGGCTTGTCAAACCATGCTAATTTTATATTTTATTTATTTAACAAATTTGGAAACTGCACATTTGCCTCACAGAGAGGAGGCAAAAGGGACAAATTTGTTCAGAAAAGGGAAACACAAAAACAAAACAAGTTGATAATATCTAAATATTTGTTCCATACTATCTTAATGGTTTGAAGAGAAAATGCATATTAAATGCCAGCTAAAGCATATTCACAATATTATTAATAAAGTATTATCAGTAGCCTCAGGCCCCAGGAACTAATTATCAAAAATGAGTTTGATGTCTATTTTTTAACTTTAAAAAGTTAATAGTGAAATACAATAAAATTACAACACCAGCAGGGGAGAAATAGATAAATGATGAATAAAGTAAACCTATATACTATTACGGTGCTTAAAATAAACAAGATTAAAAAATAAAAGCAATTAATGAAGGGAAAGAGAAAATACCTTTATAATAACTATTAATAGTAATATAAATTAATTTAGTCTGTAAGCTTATTATTAAATGTAGCGTATAGAAAATGTTGCTTCACTTTTCAAAGATAATAAACTAAAATACTGGATCCATTTCTTAAAATAAGGTAGGTTTTTTTCTGATGATATAAAATCATATTTTAAGATGACAAAGTCCATATTTTAAAAATATAGTTCAGCATAACATTAAGGTTCTTAACTAGAATATTTCTTCCCAAAATAGCATTAACAAATGCATTTATTTTAAACCAAAACAAGGTTTGACAAAATCAGCTCATACGATTTAAATTTCAGTTAGATTTCTGACAACTCCAACTCAAAAATTTGGACATTAGCTTGTGGTCACAGCTTCCATTCTGCATGCCTTCAACCAAATAGCTTTCTACTTGTGGTTCAACCATTAAGACTGTCTCTGGTTTTCAAATACTAATCTACATTAAAATTTGCTGTTATCTGTAACTGTAGTGGATAAGAATTAAGAATTAAGAGCTGGCATTAAAAGAAAAGGTAAAAGTTTGAAAACATGTATTCTCTTGGGTGACATAAAATGCAAAATGGCGATGTTTAGAATGATGAATTGCTTAAGGATTATCACTGAATAAAATGTGAGGCAAAAGTGTATCTAATTAGACCCAGAGACTACAATATAAAGGGGCTTTACTGCCAACAAAGATTATGGTTACAATTGCTAAGGAAAGCAAGACTTTTGGCAATTTGCAGCAATAAAAATTAAAATTATTAGTTTGTATATTTTGATTGCAGGGCTACTAGAGAGAATTAAGCTGGGGGGTATGTGAAACTAATATATTGATCTTTCAGTAAAGAATTTTGGGAGAACACTGCAAAGTGATTATGTATTATTGGACAGTGGGTACAACTGAAGCATTGTTCAACAGACGAGCCAGGGAGCATAACGAGGGAAAAAAGAGAAACATGCAGAACCAGGAACAAAGTTTAATCTTGAGGTAAAGAGTTGCAACATGAAGAAGACTGCACTGGTAGCTATGGGATCCACATGACTTTGATTTCAGAAAGTAGAAAAGGGACATTGGTCCTACCTGAACACTTCTTTTCGGGGAGTCGAAGAAAGAATCCAGGCTGGGTAGTCTCTAGTCTCACAGATATGCAGACCGAGTTGAAAAACTGAGGACACCCCCCCCCCCCCCCCCCCCCCCCNCTGTGAGAAAAAAACATTTCCTCCCTATTCCGACCAGACAGAATACAGGGTGGGCCTGGATTCTCCCTTCAGCTCCCCGAGAAGAAGTGTTCAGGTAGGACCAACGCTTCTTCTTCACTGAGCCAAAGGGAGAATCCAGGATGGGACATACCAAAGCTGGCTGATGGCTGTCCTATGGGAGGGAACTGGATTGGTCGGAGGTCCCCACTTCTACATGAACACCCTGCAGGACTCATCTTCCAAAGGATGCCTCTGCTGAGGTAAAGGAGTCAATTTTATAATGTCTTATGAATGGGGTCACAGATGACCAAATCGCAGCTCTACAAAAGTCCAGAACTGAAGCCTGCCTTGCCCAGGCTGCAGTGGTCGCTGCACTCCTGGTTGAGTGTGCAGTGATTCTCCTGGCCAAAAGAAAAGCCAGTAACTTATAGGCCTTCGCAATACAGGCTCTAAGTCAGCAACCCACGATAGATGGTGTCATCCTGCAACCTAAAGTTGACGGCTGAAAGGAAACGAACAGGGCTTCAGTCCTCCTAAAAGAGGAGATCCTTTTGATGTATATATGGAAGGCCCTCCTAACATCCAAAGTGTCGTATTTTCTCTCCAGTGCATGGGGAGGCCCTGGACAGAAGTCAGGCAAAATCAATTCCTGTGAACAATGGAATAAGGAGTTCACCCTGGGCAGAAAGGTATGGCCCAACTGCAGAACCACCCTGTCTGCATGGAAAATGCACAGATTCTTTTTGATGGATAAGGCCGTCAACTCCGAGATACGCCTGGCCAAAATAATGGCCACTAAGAATGACACCTTGCATGTGAGTAGGCGAAGACTGACTTCATGCAAGGGTTCAAATGGGGAAGAAGTCAGTGCCTGCAGGATCCTAGGCAAATCCCAGGTGGGGTAACGGTGGACCATCGGTGGCTTCAAATTAGTGGCTCCCCTAAGGAAGGCTTTCATCCTGGGGTGTTGGGCCAGAGTGGTTGAGTCCCTGACCAAAAAAACTGAGGCCAAGGCAGCCACCTGTCTCTTCAAGGTACTGGGGGCGAAACCTCTGTCCAACCCATCCTGCAGGAACACATTTGCCATAAACACAGCAGTCGGTTCTAATAGATGACTGGCACACCAGCCGCAGAAAATCCTCTATGATGCATTGTATATCCTGTTTGTGGAAGGTCTTCTGGCCGCCAGGATGGTCTGAATGATCCTTCTGGAAAACTTATCCTGTTTCAGGAGTACTCGCTCAAGCGTCAGATGGTCAACTGAAGTCAGGCTTTATTTTGGTGCTCGATCGGGCTCTGGCTGAGGGAGATCCTGTGCAGGGGAATTCTCCAGGGTCTGGCAACCGACAAGACCACCAAGTTGGCACCTGGGCCAGTAAGAGGCTACCAACAGAACAGGCATACAATAGCCCTTGGGGCCACCTGTACCGGAGAGCACTGACCCCTTCTGTTCCCAGTGCTGGGAACCGTACAAAGAACCTTGGGAGCTGTGAATTTTCCGGAGATGCAAAGAAATCCAGAATCGGGTGGCCGAAGCGTTTTGTCATCTCCTGGAACAGACTGGGATGCAGTCACCATTCCGACTTGTCGGCTGTGGCCCCGCTCAACCAGTCTGCTTGCACATTGGAAACTCCTGAGATGTTTTCTGTTCGCAGGGACAACAGGTCTCTCTCCACCCACCTGCATAACTGAGTCACCTCCTGCATTAGAGATCTGGAGCAAGTGCCCCCCAGCCAGTTGATGTGGGCCTTGGTGGCAATTGTCTGTGAGGAGAAGAACCTGTCTCCCCATCACCTCCTGCCTTAGAACCTTGAGAGTGAAGCGGGCAGCCCCAAGCTCTCGTTAATTTATGTTGTGGGAGAGCTCCTCCTGTGACCACCTAAGCTGGACTCCCAGGTGGGCCCCCCAATCATACAGACTGGCGTCGGTGGTGATGGTAATCCTCTGGGGCTCCCTGTACAAGCATCCCCGATCTATGGCGTGGGACTGCCACCAATGGAGAGAACGAAGAACTGGCAAGGGGACGCGAATCCTCTTTGGTGAATCGTCCCTGCCCGCCTTCTGGTAGGGAGCAGGAACCACTGCAGGGTTCGGGCATGGAATCGGGCCCTGGGATGATCCCGAAGCACAATATCATCTTGCCGAAAAGTTGAGACAGCAAGATGATAGGCACCTCTCTGGCAGACAGGATCTGTGATGTGACATCCCTTATACTGTCTCGATGCTCCTGTGAGAGAAACACCTGGCCAGTTACGGTGTCTATGATAGCCCCCAAATGCAAGAGACAATTCAATGGTACTAGGTGGCATTTGTCCAGGTTTATCGAGAACCAATGCTCTCAAAGGATAATGATTGTTGACATCATATCCTCCTCCACCTGGGGTCTGGAAGAGAATGCTTTCAGGATATCATCCAAATAGCATTGGATCCTTATGGGTAAGGATCTGACATATGCTGCTACGGCCACCAGGAGGTTAGTAAAAGTCCATGGGGCTGATGACAGACCAAACAGGAGAGTCCTGTACTGAAAATGGTGGCCACCATAGCAAAATCTCAGGAACTGACAGTGTTTGGGGTCTATGGGCACATGGGGGTAGGCCTCTGTCAGGTCTACCGAAGCTAAAAAAAAAATAATCTCCCTCCCGCAGGCCCTGTAGGATAGAGTGGAGGGAGTGCACCTTGAATCTTCGGTAGATTAGATGCAAGTTGAGGATTGCTCACCACCCCCAAGGCCTTTGGAATCACAAACCAAATAGAATAGAACCCCTGTCTCTCCTGGTCTCCAGGAACCAGTTGGATGGCCCGAATGTCCAACAGATGGTGGATCACCGATTCCATGAGACCCCTCTTTGAGGGGTCCCTTGAGATGGGGCAACACACAAAGGCACCGGGGAGGAAGGAAAGAAACTCCTGAGAGAGATCTGATCACAAAGTTGTCAGGATCCAAGCATCTGTCGTGATATGTTCCCACCTCTGCCAGAACAGTCCCAGATGGCCCCCTGTGGGAGAGAAGGCTTGGGTGTCACTTGTTGCATCTAAAAGGTCTGTTGGAATCCCAAAAGGACCTTCTGTCATCTTGCCTCTGATGCCCTCTGGAGGCAAAGGCCGGTCTGTCGGCCTGAAATGAGGATCTTTGGAAGAAGGGCCTACTTTGACGGGGAAAGCTTGCCCCAGCTTCCCCCTGTTTAAAGGAGGGCTTTCTGTAGTAAGGTGGAGATCTCTAATCAAAACGCCTCCCCTGAGAGGGCAGAATCTTTTGCTTGTCCCTGGTTTCCATCAAAAAAGGGATCCAGGGCCTTCCCAAAAAGCCTCTCTCCCTTAAAGGGAGCAAACACCAGCTTCCATTTGTTTCTGGCATCCATCTGCCAATTTCTTAGCCAGATGAGCCTACGTGCTGTACAGATGAGGCCATGGCTCTGGAAGAAGTTTTGGCTGACGTGAGGGTGGCTTAGCTTGTCAGTGAGCTGCAGCTATTAATCTTATTTAAGTCCTGATGCACCCTTGAGGTCCTCTCAGGTGGGGATCTACTCTGCCGCCAGCAGCGCTAGCCCACCCATTAAATAAGGTAGACCAGACACACTGGGGCGAATGTATGGCGCCAAGGGGATTACCCCTACTCGCTTTTTAAATACAACATAACATAACGTCTGGGTGACACAGTATAAAGCAGCGTGCGACCACATACAGATGCTTTCTCAGTGTAATACGTAATCTTCCCTGATCCTCTCCTCTGAGGGAAGATCCCGGTGACCTTGTCCTTTTTTTAAGATGAGCCATGCTCATTAGCCTTAACCAGCTAGTCTTGGAGAGAGCCCAGCTGGAAAAGGTCAGCTACCTCTACTCTCCATTCTGAAAGCCTCCTCTGGAGGAAGTCCCTCCTCGAAAACAATAAGACATCTTCATAAACATAAAAACATTCTTTCTCGAAGGGGATTGCAGGACGATTTTTTCTGAAGTAGCTTGGCTGTTTCTGCAGAAGCCTGCCCCTGCCCCTGCCCCTACCCCTGAGGACGCCTTCTGTTGCGTCCAAACAGGAGCTGGCAACAGCTGGTTTGAATTTTAAGCCTTGTCTAATTGTTTGGGAGATCCCAGGTTCTCATGAGGATGGCATTCTCTGGCCTGTGGTCTCCTCAGGACACCCGCGCAACCGCAGCCACCAATAGGGATAAAGGTGGCTTTTTTATTTTTCAGGTTCTGCTGGAGGCTTGGCTTTCCAGGTGCACGCAATCAAAAGATCCTTGTGGTGTCTCAGAATTATTACGAGTGGCTTTTGCTTGATTTGGAGGTATCTGCAAATCCTGAGTACTTGAGGCCACCAGGATATCCGGCAGTCTAAATACTGTCTATATGCTAATTTGGTTTGGTGCCTGGCCATCTTGTGGGAGCAAGAGGAGGAGATGGCCCCTGTTTTCAGCCATCTTGGAGTCTAATCAACTGCCTTATCAAAACTCCTTATCTGGGCTATATTATGTCATGCTCCTGCCTAGCATCCTTCTGCCCTAGAGGGTCTTTTTAGGGGTAGGGTCCTAGCTCTGATCCTAGCTGCTGCCTCCAGCCTGGCTATAGTTGATCTCCTTGCAGCTTCTTTCCCCTACTCTGCTGAGGAGCTGATAACTCTTGGCCAGCTCTCTCCTGGTGGCCATTTTGAGCCTGCCAAAAATAATTGTGCACTGAGAAAAGGAAAAAAGGGGGCACAAAGAAAAATAAAAACACAAATGTAATTTGTCTAAAGCTGTCTGCTTTGGTCACAGCCGTTGTCGCACCCTTCAAGGAGACTAGTGCGCCAGAAGTGGTGAGCATCAGCTCCGCAAATTTAAAGGCAAGAGTCAAAGCAAAAAGAAAAAAAAAACAGCTGACTCTTTAAAATAGCTACAAGCCTGACCAGATCAGAGGCTTGTGACCAGTGTGGCTGCACCGCAATCAATTTGGCAGTCTCAAGCATCTCCACAGCTGCCACAATGGCTCTGGTGTCTGGACAGGAAGGGTCAGGATTTCAATCCAGATGGCCAGTTACCCCCCAAGGAACAATCCTGGAGACGAACCTGCAGAATTGGTCCAGAAATGTCTGAAAATGCCACCAATGCCAAAAAGGGGCATGAAGCGCCTGCGGTTTTTGCGGCTAGCACAGATAAGAATGGACCAGGAGAAAGTGAATTGAATAAGACAACTGTGTGGACTCCTGCCCCCCTCCCCAGCCTGGGCCACAACGGGCCTCTGCAAGGGCACCTCCAACCAAATTTACAATCAACAATTCCAAAAACCAGTCTACCAGCAAAGATTTTTTAAAGGCAGTCAAAAAAAAAAAAAGCAAAAAACAAAAGTGCTAACCGGCAAGCCGGTTAGCTGTCAAACCTGCTCTAAGCCATTCAAAGAGGGGGGAAAAAAACCTCAATCCAGGGGGTGAAGATTCTTCTACAATCTGAACTATTCACAGCCCTTAAAGGGTGGTCTAAACACGCTGAGACCGAGTGAAGAACTGGGGACCATTACCAGAGGGTGTGTCCTCAGTTTTTCATCTTGGTCTGTAGAGCTATGAGACTAGAAACTACCCACCCTGGATTCTCCCTTCGGCTCAATGGAGAATGTTCATCAAGCAAACCGCCAAAAACCCTACAGCTTCAGTGGATATATGCAATGCTTTGGACTTGATTCAGGACATAGAAGAGCTTCAGAATAAATGAAAGGAGCAAATGTTGAACTCATTAAAGCAGTTGCATTTATTTCCAGGAATGTATAGTCATCACTATACAGTTAGAGAGATCTTTCTAGCTGTTGACTTTAGTCATCATATTCATCCCATTTCCCTTGCCTTATTTTCACATAGATTTTTTTTAGTAATCTTCTTGAACCAATCAGAGCTCAAAAGTTGTCAGGGTATCACTATTGCATCTGCTTTGCAGAATTAACACACTATTACTCACATCTTCACATCCTGGACATAAACTGTTTCAGCTCCTACCCTTAAGATGACGCTATAGAGCACTGCACACCAGAACAACTAGACACGAGAACAGTTTTTTCCCCAAATGCCACCACTCTGCTAAACAAATAATTCCCTCAACACTGTCAAATATTTACTAAGTCTGCATGACTATTACTATTAATCCTCCCATCCTTCCTTTCACCCATCTCCTCCCACTTATTACTGTATGGCTGTAACTTTGTTGCTTGTATCCTAATGATTTTTATTGACTGTTCCTAGTATGATTTGATCACTTATTGTACACTATGACTATTATTAAGTGTTGTACCTTATGGTTCTTGACTCTTGATGAATGTATCTTTTCTTTTATGTACATTGACAGCCTATGCACCAAGACAAATTCCTTGTGTGTCCAATCACACTTGGCCAATAAATATTCTATTCTATTTATCTAACACAAACACAATCATTTTAGAAAAGGTCACTGACGATGAATAGGGAACCAAAATCTAAATCCGAGGAAGAAAGATGGAAGGAACTGACATTGTTTAGCCATCAGTAGAAAAGTGGGGGCAGGTTTCATTTCCTGGTTTCAGCAAAGGGAGAAAGCACTAATACAATTATCTGGCAAAATGCAAGTACGCGGAGGTATTTGGAGTGTGTGTGTGTGGCTTGCAGAAGTACTAGATTGGAGAACACATTTTGGAGGGAGCTTGATCCAAATGAAACCAAGAGGAGGAAGCAATGAGAGGTATGAGGAGAACTGACATATAAGTGATTGGAGCACAGCATTTGCAGCGGAGCTTGTGAGATCAGGAAGAGATGGGATCAGGCAGTCAGGAACAACATGTTTTGGGAAACATGTGACTGCATAGCTTTCTAGAGGTTGAGAAGATAATCCAAGTGAGTCCATAATCGGAAACTTACAATATCTTGCAAAGTACAAACAGAAGAGCCAGAGACCTGGTCAGGAATATGGCACAGCCAGAATCAAGAGCAAGTATGTCCAAAGCCACATGTTGAAATCTTTTCAGCAAGAGAAGGCAATCTGCACAGTTTAAATCCTTTCCTATCTCTTATGCACAGGTGAGCATTTCCTTGCTTAGCTACTGCTAATAATGAGGCACTAAGCTTACTCACAGAGCCAGTGTCTTGCCACTTGCTCACAAAGCACTTATTTTGATGAAGTGCTGGGTTTCCTTGGTTGAGGGGGTATATGACCTTCTTGGCACCAGGGTTGTCTCAAGAGGGATCAGTACTAGCTGAGGAAGAACCTGGGAGAGTGTCACTGTTTGACTCAGTGGCTGCTGAATTAGTGGGTGCCATACCTAGTGGGACTTGATCAATCCTTATTTTGCAAATTGACTCTGAGGTCATGATAGATCAGGAATTGCCAATCTTTTGGACCGCAGGGACCACCAAACTCATAATTTTAAATCCTGCAGACCACTAATACGAATCCAGCACACTGCTCACTGAACCGCCTGGACTCCCACTGACAGGATGGGGTCCATCAGGCACTTAGTTTGGCTGCCTGTTTCTGCAACCTTAAATACTCAGAGTCATTTAGACCCATTTCCTACAGAAAAAAACACTGGGATCTCCTCTCCCCCCTCTCCCTCTCCCTCTCCCTCATCTCTCTCTTCCCTTCCCCCTTACCTCCTTCTCTTTCTCTCTCTCCCCCCATCTCTTCCTGGGGCTGTGGGGAAAGGAACCTCTGAATGGTGCTGGATGGTGGAAATCTGATGTCTGGAGGCCAACAATCCACGTGCTGAAGACCAGATGGCTGGCAGGGAGGTGGGGTAACAAGGGTGATACCGGTGATGATGGATTGATGCATGCGGGAGATCACAGCATCAGAGCCCTTCCCAGGTGTTTCCTGACCTGTGAGGGGGTGGGGATAAGGGAAAGGAACCTCGGAACTGGTGTTGCCTTCTGTCTTCCCCTCTGGTGTTGCCTCCTGCCTTTGTGCATTGAGGAGGCTGAGCGGCTGCCAGTGATGCCCTCGGATGAAGATGTTGCAGGGGGAAAACTTAACACCTCCACTCAGGAGCCGCAAAGCATTCACCGCCCCATGCTCCTTCCCACTGAGCATGTGAGCACTTCCGGCAAGGAGGAAGCATGGCGGGAGGAGGCTTGGTGGCTGCCAGAGGGGCAGTGAGCACTTTGCGGCTCCTGAAGGGAGGGGTCGAGCCTACCCCTTGCCATATCCTCATCCGAGGGCATCGCTGGCAGCCGCTCAGCCTCCTCGATGCGTGGAGGCAAGACGCAACACCAGTTCAGAGGTTCCTTTCTCCCTCCCCCCTGGCAGGCCAGGAAACACCTGGGAAGGGCTCCAATGCCACGATCTCCCGGACCCCTTGCCTCAGGTGCAAAGTGCTCGCCACTCTGGTAGCCACCAAGTCTCCTCCCACTGTGCTTCCCCCTTGCCAGAAATGCTCACATGCCCAACGGGAAGGAGGAGGCTTGGCGGCTGTTAGAGGGGGAGGCAGGAGGTAACACCAGTTCATAGGTTGCTTTCCCCTGACCCCCACCCCATTGCAGACCAGGGACCACCCGGGAAGGGCTTTGATGCTGCGATCTCCTATGCGCTACTATCCCTTCCCACGCATATCAGTTCATCTGCTACCGGTATCATCCCTGTTGCAGACATGGGTGCGCTGCAGACCACCAAAATTTTCTCACGGACCACCAGTGGACCTCAGCCCACCGGTTGGCAATCTCTGTGATAAACTCTTCGGGTATTGTAAAAATGTTATACAAGAGGGCTGAATATCCATTGTTTCTAAGTACAAACAAATTGAGTGTGGGGTCCTTGGTGCTCTTTGAGCTTGGTTGTTTTGCAGACAATTTATGGAAGCAGGCACTGATGGTGTTATCTGGTTGGATAATGAAATGCATTCAAGAAAACAACGAAGCTCAGATGCACCAAGGACCCCACAATTCATCACTGAGCTACAAATATTCTCTGGTACAGATTGAAGTTAAAAGATTGAATCATTATTGTATTCCACCTTTTTAATATATAATTTAAGGCAGCAAACATACCTAAAATTAGAATACTAGGAAAATGTAACATAAAGAGTGATTAATTATCCAGAGAGATGGTGAACTCTTCCTTGTGGGTTATGCTCAAGTTGAAGAAAGCCATCTGTTAAGAATGATTTAATTCAAAATCTTATATTTAGTAGTAAATAAGATTTGAAGCTCTATGTGTCTTTCCAACTTCATGATTCTAAATAAAATTGTAGAACTCTACAGTCCCATTAAGGCCCTAGTTATATGGCAGAGGTTTCAAAAAAAAACTAACAAGCTGGCTGGAGAATTCTGAGAGTTGAAGTCCACAAGTCTTAAAGTTGCCAAGTTTGGGGTTCCCTGTTATATGGAATGTTCAACATGTAAGGGCTTTGCATAATCCTCCCTGCTAATGTTTTAATCATGCCAGCTGCTGCAGGCACTTGTATACTGAGCACTGAAGTCTGCCTCAAAGGATTCATATCCTATTGGTATATATCGTTCTGTAAGCATTGATCCCTGTGATCTAGAATCCTTAAAAGTTAAGGTGCTAATTCATTTGAAGCCAAGGCAGATTTTCTGATGCAACCATTGATACCTGATCCACTGAAATCATTACATTTTGCTGTTGGGGGATGAAAAGAGAGACTACTCTAAACATTCGTTTTCAGGACTAACTCAGCAAGGTGCCTGTATATCCCNTGTTGGGGGATGAAAAGAGAGACTACTCTAAACATTTGTTTTCAGGACTAACTCAGCAAGGTGCCTGTATATCCCAAGGCCAGATAGCTGCAGCATTGAAAAGCAAGAAAACAAAGGGGGAGAACAAACTTCTATTCTATGAGGACTTGGGGATGGAGAGTCTCTTTTATTTAAAAATGAGATGGCAAAATGAAAATGTTTCTCAATGAAAATGTATAAACAAGGGGAAACATCTGAACTAATAAAGAAAGCAGGATATGAGAACGGTTAGGAAATGATTGAACATCTAAAAAAAAGGATTTGTAATAACCCTTTAATTGTTTAATGTAATATGGATACATGTCTCCAAAACATTAAAAATAAGAGGGCATATATGTGCTTTTAAAGGTAAGTGATGCTGCAATGTTGTTGGGTGACAGTCTGAATAATTTGAAGATAATGTTTGACTATATGATATAGAGAAAGTATGATGTTTTTAATAACTGTACTAAAATATCAAGATAGTTTGAAAGAGAAAGTGTAACAAATGATTGCAAACCATATTCAAATGAGGAAGAACTAGGAAAAACAGATCAATTTGGGTATCTGGGGAAAATGGTTGGACAGATTTGAGTATATGAAATTGCTGGTGGGAATATACAGTGAGTAATTTATTTGTTTGTTTGTTCAAGTTTTATGGCTGTCCACCTTGGTCAATTACTCTGGATGGCTTACAATTCAAAAAATATAAAAAAATATTCCATTTAAAAATATCTTAAACAATTTTAAAAAAACATTAAATTTGTGTTTTAAGGAATTGCTTTCCAAAAGAAATCAAAACATCTTAATAATCCAAGAAGAAAAAACAGGAGTCATTTACAACATACAATATAAGGACTGCAACAACTACTGTAAAGGGCAGACAGGCAGAAGACTAACGCAGCCCACCCATGAACATCAGTTAGCAGGTAGAAAACATGAATATTCCTTAACCTTACAACACATGGATAGATTTGACTATAGTTTCAGCTGGGAGACTGTGAGCATCCTAGATCAAGCTAAATCCAAAAATGCTAAGAAATTTCTGGAAGCTTGATGCTCAGATACATCAGCCATCAATAGACATATAGCAATAAATCATTCAAGAGACAATGAAAAGGCTAAGAAAGAAACAAAAAGACCAGAACACATCCTCTTCATCAGCCAATACTAAGATAAGCAGGGATTAATACAAGACAGACAAGCAGAAAACAAGAGTTTTCCTAAATCCATGGCTATTCTTCATACAGCAGGGGGAGGCCATGGTTAGAGGAGACTTTGCTCTGCTTTGGATGGATAGGCATGGTGGCCCCTTCTGAACTAGGAGCTGTCAGTATCAGTAATTCACACTCTCATCGAATGATCAAACTACTGTAATGCATTGTACTTGGAATGACTTTGAAGATGACTCTGAAATTACAGTTACGGTAGTTTAAAATGCAGAAGCTCTCCTACAACTGAGCATGAGTCATTTTAGCAACATATACAATGCTGTTTTAATTGCCAATAAGTCTCTTGAGTCCAAAGTGCTGCTTTTAACCTATAAATATCTTATACTGTATACTTTAAAGATTGTCCACTCCAAATCTGATTATATCAGCCGAATCTGCTGTGTATGAGAGAGGATATATTTGTGATGTTTATGTAATGTTTATGATTGGAAGATTTTGTGTTATAGTCCTCTTGAGTCGTATCAAAGTTGGCAGTATACAAGTAATGGTAATAAATAATAATATGGAGATAATCAATGATGATACATGAATCCCTTGAAAGATGTTAGGATGAGTAATAAAGCTGATCATTTGTAAGCATCTTTAAGGTAATGTCATGATTGATAACAGCCAACATGGCTTTATCAGAATAAATCATGTGAGACTAATTTTGACTCCTTTGCCAAGGTAACTATTCTAAATGAACAAGAGGAATGCTGTGAATATAATCTACTGTGATTTCAGTAAAACTTTTGACCAGATTCTATAGGACATTCGCATTGACAAGCACTTAAAATATGTATTGGAGGCCACATAGGATAGATGTCCACTCCTGTCTAGCTACCTGCAGACAATCAGCATTAATGCTCCATATCAAGTGGAAAAGTGGAAACTATCGGGTTTCCATGGGAAATCAGTCTCATTCAACATTTTTATTTTTGACCTGGCTTTTTATCATATTGGCAGTTTACATAAAACTGTAAATATAAATATACATAACTGTCTGGCTTTCACCTAGTATGACACAAACTTGCAATTTAATCTGGTTTAAGAGGAACAAGAAACCAACTTGAATGTAATCATTGACAACAAGTTGAAAAAATATCAGGAGCAACTCTTAGCAGATCTCATACAGTTCTGAGCTGCATTAGAAACAAAACGCTACCAATGACAGATGAAATCATTATTACTCTTTACATAACAAGGACAAGACCTCATAAGAGTACTGTGTATGATTCTTAGCACTCAGTTTCCACAAAAAAAAGTATTTACACATTGGAGAAGATTCACTGGTGAATCAAAGATGATACAAAAATTTGAGAACATAGTCTGTGAGAATAGGCTGAAAGACATTGGGATATTCAGTCTGAAGAAAAGTTATAGAAGAGATGCAATGCTCATGTTCAGACATAAAAAAATTATGTGCAGATTTTACATTTTTCCTAATTACATATTTTGAGTATACTGTTACACAAATAATGTAAATTGTCATAAATACTTCAACACTGCAATAAATTTGTTGTGTTGTCTGGAATATTTTTGATGCCAATGACTTCTCTGTTAATGGGGGTGGATGTCCAAAAGAAATCAGCTATATTACAGACTGAAATGCTTTTTAAATTAAGGTTTGACTGTAACTGTTAAAAAGGGAACAGGAACTTGAGTACAATACATATTTAGATCTACCTTCAACATCCTTGCTTATTCAGTTTTTATAGAAAATTTTGTACATTTTTGCAAAGAAGTGAAATGGAGTTGAAACATGTTCTGGTAAAATGTGCTTACACCAGTGATTACAATTGGAAACTAATTGGACATATATGGTTCTGAAGGTGTTTTCAGCTAAAGATATTTATAACTCCCTTTCAGAACTTAATTCTAAACATAAGATGAAAGTATTATTGAAACCAAAAGTGTTACGTCTTTTGGAACTAATAGAGAAACAACTAGTTAAAAGTCACAGAACATTGTTTTATATATGACAGTTGCCATGAGACTAATATATGCTTGAAATGGAAAAAAATTGACATTACCCACAAAGGAAGAATGGTTGCTGAAGATGATAGAACTTGCCGAGGTGGATAAACTGACTTCTTTGATTAGAGGAAAAACATTGTTTATGGTTGACTGGAAATGCTTTACAGACTTTTTTACATGAAGTGAAAAAAAAATACACTTTCGATTTGTGGTTTTGATGATCAGAAAAAAAAAAGATAATAAAAAAAGAATGTCTTCTTTTGTAGTTACAGAGTAAGAAGTAAATTTGTAATTGTACTTATATTTGCAGCAAAGAAAATTGGAAACTATTTTTTCTTTCTTTTTTTCTTTTCTTTGTTATTAGTTTGTTAGTTTTTATGCTCTTTGTAAAAGTTTCAGTAAAAAAACTATATAAAAAGATACATGCAAAAGTTTTCATAATGCACAGGTTTATAGATTTTCAAGTGTGTACCAATTTTATAGCCAGTTTAGCCAGTGTATGCCTGATCCATATGAGGAGCTTGGCCCAACATGTGTAGGGGTTATTAACCATTTCTTGAGAGCAGTAATGCAAAATACTATTTTCTACCTAACTCGCAGAGAGATATAGAAAGAGTCTAGGAAAGGTGTGAAGAATTATTGAATGTTAAGTATTCCTTTGTGTTCCTTTTTGGGTTTGGATTTTGAGATTATACCAAAGCAGTGTTTTTAAATTTTCATACTGGCTGGGAAATCCTAGGGATGGAAGTCCACAAATTTAAAAGTTCACAGGTTTGAAAAGCACTGTACTAAAGGAAGGTAGGATAGCAAAATGTTCAGGAATCCCTGCTTTACACACAATCCATACAGATGGCCAACTCTATCTTCTGTTATATAACAAAAGAATGTGAAATGTAATGCATTCCTGTACTGGAAAACTTGCCAATGAAATTATTTTATGATTTTCACATGGTTATTATAACTACTGATACAATATAGGGTTATAAAACTATAAAAACACAGCCTACCGAAGTTGGTACAGAAGTAATCTGAAAAAAATTGTCTAGAAACTTTTGCAATTTTGAAAAATCCAAATTCTGTATGTTGTTGAATAAATGGGAAGGTAAGGGAACAAGTTAAAATATCGAAGGGAAACAAAATTAGATGCTCTTTTGTGGAGGTAGTAAATTAGCTGGGCCATAAGAAACCTGTTCACTGCAGTTCCTACTTAGAAGCAATATTTTTATTCAGAGCTGGTCTAAAGGGAACAAGAAGCAAAAGGAGACAAGGGGTAATTTTTAATTATCTAAATACTCTCAGATGTACTGATAAAAATGTTACATAATTAACATTGCTGTAAGAAGATGGTCTTGGAATGCTTTGAGACAATGCTGTTTCTACTGATTAGAATGAAAAGAGCATCACCAAAATAATGCAGATGAATGCAAAATTTTGCTTCTAGGAAGAAGTATCTAAAATGACATCATTCAAATTTCCATGACCAAATCCTGTGAGGTTACACTAGTTGTGAATGAATTCCAGCTTGACTGGAATCATAGTGAAGTAGTTATAGATATCTGCTGAAGTACTGTAGGTGATAAGAATTCCTTGCCCTTCCTACTGCCAAATTTAAATATGTAAGAAAACTATGGGCCAGTAAAAAGCATATTTCCATTGGCAGATGTAGAGTAGATTTTAACAATCTCTCTCATTAACCCTGTCAAAATAAACCAGCTGAAAAAATTAATCCTACTGCTAGAGGCTACAAAAGAGATACCGAGACTGTGTATCTCCGCTGTGGTATTTTCCATTGGCAGCCCTTCCTTCTGGGTGGCTCAGTCTAAGTTAATAAGCCAAAGAAACACTCACAAGGGTTTCTGAGCATCTCATTCACCATAGCTACCTGCCCAGTGTTTCTCCTGAGGTGAGATAGATAGATAGATAGATAGATAGATAGATAGATAGATAGATAGATAGATATTAGATATAGATATATACCGTGTTTCTCCGACAATACGGCTTCCACCAATAGGAAGGCCCAGCATGATTTCTAGGCATGAGGTGAAATTAAGCCCCGCCCCTTAAATTTAGGCCTATTAAAACCATGCGTTTCCCCGCCATTTCTCACATCATTCGTTAGAACTTCATGAGGTGAAGAGAAATGGGGGG
>BHFT01002845.1:0-20812 GCA_004320025.1 Laticauda laticaudata
TGGAACCCGGTCTCACGCACCTTATTTCCAAACGGAACACAAGGAAATATCCAAAACCAAAAGTCTCTGAAAATAAACCAGAATAGACAGGACTGCCACAATAACAGTGTTGAAAGAACTTATTTGCTTCCTGCAAAGAACCCAACCCCGAGAGCTGGCTTTTATCCCTTATGGGAGGGGCCATCACTTGCAGCCTTATTCCTAAGTCACCTGTGCTGCTGCAGCTGCTCTTTCCTTCAAGCAGTGCCGTGCACATGTGCACTGGACACAGGCTTCTCAGGGTCCTCTGCACCATTGCTATCAAATTCCACAAGCTCCAAAGGCAGCACCCCACTCTCCGATAGTGCTGGTCCCATCCCTGCATCACATGCAGGCCCCTCATCCAAATCCTTGCTCTCAGAGACCTCTGCACCTGCTGCTGGAGAACCACAACTGTCTTGCAAGATGGAAAGGCTCAAGCTTTTGGTCTTCCTGGGTCCAGTCCTCTTTCCAGGATTGCACTTCCATAGACAAACCAGGAATGCAATTTGGGTATAAGCAATTTCTTCTAGCTCATGGCTCATAGGAGGAGCAGATAACTGTAGCTAGGAGTGCTTTTGCACTGATATGTCTTATGCACCAATTACAGCCATACTTGAACTAAAAGGCTTGGCTCATAGTTATTTATGAACTGATCACTTCCCAGTCAGATGACTACACAGAATTCTTTGAATAACTTTGAAGTTTCCTGTGTAGCTCTGTGTATTCTGTATTTTGGCTATATTGCATCACTGCTGCACAAACTTCACTGGCTTCAAGTTTCTTTCTGGGAACAATTCTACCTGTCCCACCAGATCAAATAAGGTAAGACATGCTTCAGGTCTCTTCTATTAAACATGGTCATCTAGTAGGGCCTAGGAGGCTACCCTGTGGAATGAATGCCTTTCTGTCTGTCTGGACTTTACTTATTTCTAATTCCAGAGACTTTGTAAGGCTGGCTCTTCTCTCAAGCATTGGGGTAGGTTGAGGGTGGTTACTAGAATGGTTCCAACTTAATGACTGTTAAATGATATGCTTGACTAATATGCTTTTTTTGAAATTATACAGCCCATAGTGATTAACCAAGAAAGCCTTTAAAAATTAAACTCATGATTTATAAATTATGTCTTATATCAACCCCCAAAACTAACTTTTTTATAAAATGAAGAGATTGCAATTATTTTGAAAATATTATTTGAGAACATATCTCCAGATGTTCACTAGTTTGCAGCTGTTTAGTCTCTGTTGTAGAACATTCAATTTCTCTATTTAAGACCAAATGAGGTCAACCAAAATTAAAAATCCTGTTCAAGGTTCAGATTCAGTATATACTGTATAAAGAAGATTATAAGAACCAGTAGATTTTCCCAAAATATTTTGGAGGGTTCATACGTGCATACTGACCCTTTGACCTATGCACTAGTTTAGAATATATCAGCAACTAGCATATGAATCTACTGTATATATTGCAGAAACATTTCAATTAACATTCCATTAAAATAAAAATCTTAATGTTTATTGTACTATATTAGGTAGCATGTGTACTCCTGTCTAAGCCATTGGACCTCTTCAACATCTAATGCCAAGTTAAACATTAACACAGATGAAATTTTATTAAAATGTATCCTCTAAATTATAAAATAGTTACAATACTGCTTACATTATTATTATTCTCCCATCTTATTTATGTTCTGTTTTATATGCAGGCCTGGCAACTTTAATACATTTTAATTTTGATTTGGTAGACAAATTGGATCCATTGTTTTGTGTTCATTTCTTTTATTGTCCTTTTGTAATAGTTTAAGACTGTAATAAAGATTTGTGATAATGTTTTAAGTCATCAAGTTCAAATCAAGTCATTAAGTCATCATTTAAAAATATTTTTACAAAGACCTATTGTATTGGATAATTTGTTGGAACTCTCTTTAAAGGCCCTGTCACACTGCCCAGCGGATGCAAAACATTTGTAAAAAGGACACAGCGGACGAGAAAAATGTTCCATGGCATCCATTGTTATGCTGCTCTCAAAAGGGTGCAAAATTGCATAACCAGAGGCGATAAACGGAACAGGAACGGATGGGGGGAGGATGCAGAGCGGATGGAAAACGGATGCAGAGCGGAAGCCTAGCGGATGGAAGTGGATGGGAGCGGATGCAATCTGCTAGGCTTGTTCCAGGGGACTCAGCAAAGTGGACGCGGAACGGAAAGAGCGAATGCAGAGTGGAGCGCCGAGCGGATGAAGTGGATGCACAGTGGATGCACAGCGGATGAAGCAGATGCAGAGTGGAAGCCTAGCGGATGCACAGCGGAAGCCTAGCAGATGCCTAGCATTCAATGCGCGATGCGGGGGGATGTATTGCATCAGCCCCGTGGATATAAAGGGAAGCAGCTCGGAAGCAGGTCACCATTCAGAGGAAAGACCTGCATCCAGACACATCGAGTGCCTTGCGCTGGCCCTGCCTGCAAAGCCAGCCATGCCTGCCAGCCTTGGTGCTTCCTGCCTGCAGCTCCCTGCAGCCTTGCTGTCTGCCTGCCTGCAAGCTTCCTGCCAGCCTTGCTGTCTTCAAAAGCCTTGGTGCCTGCCTGCCTGCCAGCCTTGGTGCCTGCCTTCCTGCCAGCCTTCCTGCCAGCCTTCCTGCCAGCCTTCCTACCAGCCTGCCTGCCAGCCTGCCTGCCTGCCAGCCTTCCTGCCAGCCTTGCTGTCTTCAAGCCTTGGTGGGCTGCCTGCCTGCCAGCCTTGGTGCCTGCCTTCCTGCCAGCCTTCTGCAGCCTTCCTGCCAGCCTTCCTACCAGCCTGCCTGCAGCCCTGCCTGCAAGCCAGCCTGCCCTGCCAGCCTTGGTGCCTTCCTGCTGCCAGCCTCCCTGCCAGCCTTGCTGGCCTGCCTGCCTGCCAGCCTTCCTGCCAGCCTTGCTGTCTTCAAGCCTTGGTGCCTGCCTGCCTGCCAGCCTTGGTGCTGCCTTCCTGCCAAGCCTTCCTGCCAGCCTTCCTGCCAGCCTTCCTACCAGCCTGCCTGCCAGCCTGCCTGCCTGCCAGCCTGCCTGCCAGCCTTGCTGTCTTCAAGCCTTGGTGGCCTGCCTGCCTGCCAGCCTTGGGTGGCCTGCCTGCCTGCAGATCCCTGCCAGGACTCCCTGCCAGCCCAGAACACCCCACAACCATGGGAAGAAGAGGAAGCCTCAGCCATCTGCTGCCAGCCCTGCAAGAGGGACAGAGCCACCCTCCACCTTGACCCTCATCTCTGCTTCTGCTGGGGCTTTCTGCACCATGGGCTCGTTTCTTCGCGGCTGGGGCTTTGCCTGCTTTGCTTCTGCTTCTGGAGAGCTGATGATGATGCTTATGGTGGTGGTGCTTCTGCTTCGGTGCTTATCTGCTGCTTTGGCGGCTCTCTGGTGGTGGTGCTTCTGCTGGTGCTTACTCTGCTGATGCTGCTCCTGGTGGTGGTGCTTCTGCTGGTGCTTACTCTGGCTGATGCTGCTTTGTGGCAGTGGTGCTTCTGCTGGTGCTTACTCTGCTGATGCTGCTTCCTTGCTAGTGGTGCTTTCTGCTGGTGCTTACTCTGCTGAAGCTGCTCCTTGTCCTGCCTGTTCCTGCTCATCCTGCTCGTGCTCGCTGGACTTGCTCGTCCTGCTCTGTGTTCCTGGACTTGCTCGTCCTACTCATACTGCTCGTGCTTTCTGGTCCTCTTGGGCTCCTGGTGCTTCTCTTGCTGCTGCTGATCCTGGTCCTCTGCTGGTGCTGCTGGTGCTGCTGCTGCTAGATGATCTGCTGGTGCTTGTGCTGCGCTCCTGCTGCTGATGATGATGCTGATGATTATGATCCTGCTGGTGATGCTGCTGCTGCTGCTGATGATGATGATCCTGCTGGTGATGCTGCTGGTGGTGGTACCCCTACAACCTTGAAGTCCCTCTGATGAGGGCCCATATGGCCTGCCAGAGGGTAGAAGAGGCAGATGCAGATAGGGAGGGACGACAATACTCGCATTGAGGAGGAACACAGGATGAGGTGCTTGGAGTGGCTGAGAGAGAATGACTATCTGTGGCGGATAGGGACCACCCGCTCTACAGGGACACCAAAAGGAAGGCAGGCTGCTTGGAGAGAGACAGGCAGAGAGCCTGGATGAGCTACACCTCAGATGTGCTCCTTGGCTGGTAATGCACATGCACACCTGGTAACGGAATTCGCGAACTCAACGAATCTGGCCCAAGCCACGGTTAAGCTGATGGAACAGAGAGACCCTTGTCATGGCGCAGATGCAGCTTCCTGGAGGTGTGAGATCTGCCACCAATGGAGCATGCAGCAGCCCCTCTCAGGACCCTTCTCCTCCGGCACAGCCTGCTGAGAGTCAGTCCTCTTCTGTTGCCGGAGAGTCAGCTCCTGCTCCAGGCAGGGTTTCTGTGGGAGCGTCCTACAGCGGAGAACCCGCAGAACAGCCTGTTTCTAACTGTGGTGGGAGCACGTGGAAGGACTCCACTCGGTGCAAGGTGGGAGAAAGGAGATCGGCAAACCTCCACACGGAAGCCCTACCTGCATCACCCCCACCTCCACCCCTCCAAGAAGGCAGAGAGCCCAGACTGGAGGGGGCAGAGCCCAACTGTCCTGCTGAGATGTCAGGGCACCATCTGGAGCAGCATAGATCTAACTCTCTCAGCTTTTGGTCCATCGCCTTGATCCTCATTCCCTCCACACAAGCCCTTCTACACCATGTAACACCCCAGACCCTCCAGAATGGTCGGACTGGATGGTTGAGGACCGGATCACCTATGAATCTGCTTCACACTCTGCCTCAGACCCAGAGGCCACCTGCTCCACCCAGTCAGGTCTGCTACTCCACCGCCCAGTGTATGTCCTCTCCCATTCCAAGGCTTTTCCACAGGCCCTCACCTACCAGGGTACGGCTACCGGAGGTCCAGCAGCCACAGCGAATGCAGCCCTTCCGACAGTCCAGGCACAGGTCTCATCGGACGCACACCACCCTTGTTGCCACCCGGTTTCACGAATGCATATGCCCTGTAGTGGCTCTTACCCACGCATTGCCACCATGGCCTTACATACCACGACTATCTGATTTCACTCATGCGCCAGTTCCTCACCCAGCTGCAACACCAGACAGCTCCCAACTACACTACTCTTCCGTGCACCCCACAGCCAAAGCCTGGCCTCATACATCTGTCTCGGTACTGGGGGCTGACACCCCATGGCATGGAGGAAGGAGCTCTCAACATCACGGTTGTCTGGTGAGCCAGCCTGTCGCGAGAGCTTCTCCAACACACCATGCACCGCATGGTTTCGTCTTCCTCGAGTCCAAGGCACCGTGCCAGTGGGGGCTTCAGACGCAGCACTCCAGCGAGACAGCATGCAGGCAGAGCTTGGACTTCATCCCTGAGAATGGGCACAGTCTGAGTGACCAAGAAGAGTGCCAGAGACTGGGTGGCTACCTGTTGACTTTTATTTTTGCTTTGGACACTTGACTTGGGTAACATTTTTCTTTGCAAGTTTTGTTATTAATGAAAGTTTATCTTGCTTCACACAGTTTGCTTCGATTTATTTTTGTCAATAAAGTCTGGTGTAAACTTTTAGAAATGTTTAAGCCTTTGCATGGTTTTCGTGGGATGGGTAAGGATAGTTCGAGTGGGGTGGGCAGGGGATACCTTTGGGATGGGGTAGATCAGGCTTGTGGGATGGGCGTCAGGGATACCTTTTGGCATGGTAAGGTGTAGCAGTGTGGGTGGGCAGGGATATTTTGGGTAGTGGGTAGTAGCTGTGGATGGGGCGTAGTTGAGATACCCTTTGAGCATGGTTAAGATACGCTGTGGATTGGGTTGAGATATTGGTGGGATAATAAAACCTCCAGTGCAGCATACGTGGGTACTGCTATGGTCTCCAGGCCTCCCAGGTGCCACATCTATGGGCCCTTCATTATCAATACTAATGTAAGCATTGATCCACACATTTGAACATAAACACAACTCTATATTAAATGCCCTGTTCATTTTAGGCCCACCCACATACATGGCCCAATCTCATCAGTGTGATGAGACAGGCTGAAGGAACATCCATTAAGCATCTACCATCCGGTCTTGCCACTACCACTGCTCCAGTTGGGATGTGCACCAGTGTTTCAGGAGGTTGCAGTTCTGGCGGTCTTCGCCTTGCACGGTGACGGCTCTGTTGGGCCTTGCCATCTCATGTCGATCAGGCATGCGTTTTGCCCTTGCCGTCCATTCCCAGGCCCATGTCCCCATTGTCTTGTTGGAGGTCACGAGCCTGTTCTGCAAGACTGGGTACGGGTTGTGCTGAGATTGTGCAGGATGCAGCAGCTTCCACGATCCCTCCTCAACGTGTGGGCGTTTCTGCAGGTGGTAGAAGGACCTGGAACCTGTTGGCCAGGATGCAAAGGCATTCTCCACCACCCGCCTTGCCCTGGTCAGCCTGTAGTTGAAGATCCTCTCTTCACGGGTGTGGAGTCTGGAGCTGTAGGCTTCATGAGGTAGTGTTCGGAGGGAGAAGGCGTCATCCCCCACGATGAATAGGGCACATCTTGTGTGTCGTTGGGCAGGGGGTCTGGATCTGGGAAGCCCATGATGAGTGTTGCGTTCCAGCCCCTCCTTGAGGTCACTGCATTGGTATACCTGGGCATCTGAACATGAGCCATTGCCTGAAGTATCGATGTAATGAACTATAGTCAGCATCGACATCGGCGAAGAGGACAATGCTGAAGATACCTTGTAGTTTGAAATAAGTGGACCCCGACTTGGCTGGCACTTTGAGGCCACGTGTTTGCCATCTATGGCTCCAACGGTGTGTGGGAAGTTCCACCGCTGATAACACTGCTCTGCAACTTTCTTCCAGCCTTCTTCAGTGGTGGGCACTGGAGGAGCTCCTCCATGTATTCTTCAATGATGGCCTCGCACCACTTCTCTGACCACAATGCTGATGGTTGATGTGTGGCACTCTCGAGCCTATCCTGCTTGTCTCTGTACGTGGTCCCGGAGGCCAGGTGGCGCAAGAGTCAGTGCCACCTTAGCCCCAGTCGTCTGGGCGCGGAAGTTGGTGCTCTGCTTGGTCAACCTGGGTGTCAGCCGCTCCACAAACTTCAATCAAACATGGCTGGAGGCATCCTCATGAAGTTCTGGAATGCATGAGGGTCTTTGTCCCTCAGCTCCATCATCAGCTTGTTGTACAGTTCGTACTCTGCTCTTTCCCGATCCATCTTCGGACCCTGACGCTTCTTGGCCGCCCCTTCTTCTTCCGTAGAACAGTTGAAGAGAGCTGTAGATTGGCTTCGCACTGATTGCAGAACGATGGTGGCTACCAAAAGGAGTGTGTTACGATCCATGTGTGACATCAATAGATGTCTGTAGGAGAGAGCAAGATCCAGATCAAGGCTGCAGAGGTCTTGCACAGCAAGGGCTGCGGACTGAAAGTGAGATCCAGGTGAGTTGCTCCCCCTTTTATAGGCAAATATAGGTTTTCCCACTATGTGTCCTTTTGCATCCCTCTTGGCATCCTCTAAGACATTCCTTAAATATCCGAGATAGGTCCCCTCTGTGAATGCTTTTTCCATTTTAAATGCTTTCTTTGTGAGCTGCATTGGCTTTCATCCTTCCTCCGTCCGTGTACTAATGCTGCGCGTCCCTTCCGCGTCCGTTCGGCTTCCTCGCTGTGTCCGAGTGGATGCGAGTTGTGCGGATGCGCAGCGGATGCCTAGGGGATGTAGCGGATGCGTAACGGATGCCAACGGATGCAGAAGCGATGTCCCCGTATGTCTAGCGGATGCAGAACAGACGCAATTGGATACATTTTCCGCTCAAAGTTTTGAGCAGCTCAAAACTCTCTGAGGAGATGAAATGTCAATAGACACGGATGCTGATGTGATGAGCAGATGAAATGTCAATAGACGGATGCTGGATGGATAGAGAGGAAGCAAAACGGAGGCAGTGAGTACAGAATGGATGCATCGCGTTAACCAACGGATGGCAAATGTTTTTCTCCGTTTTATATCCTCTTTCCATCCGTTGGTGCAGTGTGACAGGGGCTTAACTTACAAAATTTATACAAAATACTGCATCTTCTTAATAATACATGATATCAATAGTTTAGGCTAAATTGGAAAGCTTGTGATCAAACATATTTCCATCTCCAGGTGTCAAATTTTAATTAATTGACCCATTTTGATTGTAATGTTTTGAGGAATTCAGAATCATTATACAAAAATGTTTCAGAATTATTTCTGGCTAGCTTTGTTATGCAACTTTCAAAATGATGCAGTATCGACTCATGTTGCTCTTGTTGTTAGCTATCAGATGTACTTTTTGCAGAATATTGAGACACATCTTTCTATGAACCAATAATATTTAAAAGTGTAATTTTCATCACATTTGATCTCCATTATTTAGATTTTTATATAATGAATTCCTAATACATTCCTCTCAATTATATATTAATACCTTTCTGAATAGATATATATGAAAGACTGATTCTGTCCATAAAATTGCACATGTATTCATGTATTTCTGAATTATATGAACTTTCATTTGCTTTTATATAGTTTTCTTTATCTCATTCATGATTTTTAAAACTGTACTACTGTCTATAGTATTGCCTTGTTATATTTGAACAGGGAAAAACTTACGAAATGTCTAAACACAAAAACAACAAAGTGTACTTTGTGGAAAGAAATGAATACAAAGAAATCTTGATTAACAAAAAATAACTCGGATCCAGAATTGCTTTTCTCCATAATCCATTCCACAGTTCTTAGACTACTGCGTCATATACTGAGATATGAGGTGACTAACAAATTGGCCATAAGAAAAAAGGTGTTCCATTTTTGGTTAGTTTAAAAATAAGATAAATGATCAGCAATTTGATGGGATAAAAAAAGACCCAGCTAATCCTACATTCCCATTCTATTTTTTCCAACATATTCACTTCTAAGATATTAGAGTGGCACTTAATTCAAGAAATTAATTCAAGAAATACAACTCAGTTTTTCCTCAACCAAGGAGAAATATTTAGACTGCACTACACTGAAGAGAAGATGTCTGCAGTTTATTTGCCATTATTGGATTTTTATAGAATTTGCATAATATCTTATTCACATTCAAAAGTTCACATGAGAGACTTCAGACTCAGAAGAGTTGTCTATCTTGATATATATTGAAAAAAAAAATAGAAAAGGTCCAGAAAAATATATTATCTTCAACTGTACTATCACTGGAATAGTATTAACAATAAGAAAATAGACTGTCATTTCTTAAGCCCATATAACACTGCACCAACGGAGGGAAAGAGGATGTAAAACAGAGAGAAACACTTGCCATCTGTTGGTTAACGCGATGTTTCTGTACTCACAGCGTCCGTTTTTCTTCCTCTCTATCTGTCCAGCATCCGTCAACTGAGGTTCCATACGCTCAAAAAGTTTTGAGCTGCTCAAAACTTTTTGAGCGGAAAATGTATCCAACACGTCTCTGCACTCACGTAACGTATATGGGAAGGAACATGCGTTCTGCATCGTCGTCATCCATTACGCGATGCGCTACAGAATATCTGCTAGGTTACATGGCGCATCCAGGCAAAACAATCCGCTCCAGCGGTAAAAGATCGCACAGGGAGAAAGTGAAACGGACAAGGAACGGACGTGCAGCATTAGTAACATGGACAGAGAAAGGATGAAGCGGATGCAGCATCAAACAAAGAAGCATTCTAAATATGGAAAAATGTTCGCAGGGGACCTATCTTGGATATTAAGGATGTCTAGAGGATGCCTAGGAGATGCAAAAGGAACACATAGTGGAAACCTATATTGCTATAAAAAGGGGAGCAACTCACCTGGATCTCACTTTCAGTCCAGCAGCCCGCTGCTGTGCAGACCTCCTGCGAGGCCTTCATCTGGATCTTGCTCTTCCACTGCATCCATTGATGTCCCACATGGATCATAACACACTCCTTTTGGTAGCACACATCGTTTCTGCAATACTGCGAAGCCATCTACAGGCTCTTTCAACTGTTTTCACGGGAAGAAAAGGAGGCGTCCAAGAATGTGTCTGGGTCCAAGATAGATCGGGAGAAGAGAAGAGTATGACTGTACAACAAGTTGATGGTGGAGCTGAGGAATGAAGACACTCGTGCATTCCAGAACTTCATAGAGGATGCCTCCAGCCATGTTTGATGAGTTGTGCAATGGCTGACACCCAGGTTGACCAAGCAGAACACCAAACTTCCGGCCCGAATGCCTGGACCCTGGGCTGAAGGTGGCACTGACTCTGCGCCACTGGCCTCAGGGACACCTACAGGAGCATGCAATACGGCTGGAGGGTCCACGGCACAATACCACGCAGGTAGGAATGAACAATCCTGGTGTAGAGAATGGATGCAGGCCATCATTCGAAATGATACAGGAGGAGCTCCTGCCAGAAGCCCTCTCATGAAGAGGCTGGAAGAAAGGTTGCAGAGCATGGTATCAGAAGTGGAAACTTCCCACACCGTTGGAGCCATCGATGGCAAGCACGTGCCTGCAAAGAACCACCCAAGTCGGGGGTCCACTTATTTCAACTACAAGGGCTTCTTCAAGTATGCGTCCTCTTCGCCATGGTTGATGCTGACTATAAGTTCATGTAATCGATACTTCAGGCAAAGGGTACAGCTTCAGATGCCCAGGGTATTCAACGCCGAGTGACCTCCAGGAGGGGCTGAAAGCAACCTCTCATGGGCTTCCCAGATCCAGACCCCCTGGCCACACGAACAGGCAAGATGTGCCCTACTAATCATCGTGAGGGATGCGCCTTCTTCCTCAGAACCTACCGTACATGAAGCCTACACTTCAGATGCTCACCCGTGAGAGAGGAATCTTCAACTACAGGCTGTCCAGGGCAAGGCGCGGTGGTGGAGAATGCCTTTGGCATCCTCGGCCAACGGTTCCAGGTCCTTCTCACCACCATGCAAGCATCGCCACAGACTGTGAGGAGGATTGTGGAAGTTTGCTTGCATCCTGCACCAATCTCATGCGCACCACACACTCAGTCTTGCAGAACAGTGGACCTCCAACAAGGCAATGGGGACATGGGAGCCTGGGGATGGAGGCAAGGGCAAAACCTGATAGGACACTGTGGATGTGCCAGGCCCCACAGAGCTTCACGTGAAGGAGAAGCAGTGCACCTCCTGAAAACACTGGTGCAAACTCCCCAGCTGAGCAGTGGAGTGGCAAAACAGGTGGTAGATGCTTTATGTGGATGCTTCTTTAGTGCCTGTCTCAATCAGCATATGATGATAATTGGCCATGTATGTTGGTGCGTCTGCTACAGTATGAGCGGATTTATAAGTGGTGTTATGTGAAATGATGATATTGGTTTATGTTAGATCGAAATGATTAAATTGTTATGACATGAGAAGGGGCCCAGTTATGGATTACATTGGGACCACTGGAGGTTGACCCGAATGCAGTTCCCTTATGTTGCCTGGTGAGGTTGGTACATCTTGGATCCCATCAGCTATTACCCCTCCCAAAGGATATCGCGCTCGCTCCATGTACCCATGCTCTTGTCTTAACCCATTACCGCAAAGCATAGTCGGTCAAGGCTTTAAAAAACCAACTTCTTAACAGCTTTCCACTGCGAAGCTGTTATTAAAAAAAAGAAGAATGAAAGCAAGTGTGTTGATATCCAAAGTATAAGCTTTTCTGTAACACCAGCTGTGATAGCAGTGTCAACGTGTCGCAAATAACTCTCAGCTGTAGCGCTACCGTTCTCTTGGCACCTCTTCTTGGTCCTTGGCAGGTGTGACCCAGTCCGTCAGGGGTGAAGGGTCCAGGGGCAGTGGAATGGTGGCAGGTGGCTGGAGTTCTGGTCTGAGGAAACATCCATTTGGGTTACTGGGCCGAGAGGACAACAGGGTGCGGTGTGTGCGAGAGAGCTCTCAGAGGGATGATCGCTTCGGTCGTGATGTGAGAGGACCCCTTCTCGGACATGGTGATGTCAGTGCCAACCTAATGACAGTGTTATGGGCCGGGCTTGCTGTGGGGTGGTAAGAACGAGGAGCTGTAGTTGGGGCTGTCTTGGTTCTGCAGTCTGATCGAGAGAGAGGCATGAGTGGCATTGTGGTGTTGGTGCTCGTTGAGGCTCCGTGTGGCATGTGTCCGTGTGGCAAATTGGTGGTGCAAAGTCGGTGGCATAATGATGAACGTATGCCTGGACTGGGAACGGCTAGCTGCCTGCTTGCTGGAATCCTCCGGTGCGTGCCTTTGGTACGCGTAGGGGCTTTGTGGGACAGCCATTGGGAAGGGACTGTGTGATTCTCTGGGTGGAGAGCAGACCTGGACTAGGGATCGGAGCAGGCTTCAGCTGGGCTCGGGGTTGGTGCAGCAAGACCTGTGGTCCTCTCACTATTTGATACTGGCTGGATTTAGGGAATTCGGACGATGTCCATGCAGAGGATCTGGCTGACCGTAGGTGGAGGGGATAGGGCTTTTTCTCACTGTTAGAGGGATGGTATGTCGTGTGTTATAGCCAGCTGAGAGGGGCTAGAGATCTAATGTCTGGCTTTTCATAGGTGTCCCTGCATACTCCAGCAGGACGAGTGTGGTTCTGGTCCCTCCAGTATGCTTCTCTGCCTGCTTTTGTGACCTGCTAACGGGGTGGGCATAGGGTTGGTTCCTCTTGGTGCAGGCATCCTCTCTCTTGCTCCACTGCATTACAGGGGTCCTCGCTCAGCCGAGTGAGCTTCACACAGGGAGTGCAGAGGCTGTCACGGAAAGGGGATCTTTCCGTCGTGGGTAGTATGGTGTTACTTTCATTAAATTCTATCTGCGTAACTACGTATTCTTGTCGCCTCAAATTAAACGTGGTAAATCTGCCGATCACTTTTGACTATCATTCTCTGTGTATCTCCCTTATCAATGATTGTATGCTCGTAGTCACAGCCATGTCAAGGTGACGAGACGCATTCTATAAGATTACACGATGACTACAGATGTAAGAATATGGTTGGAGACCGCGAGGCACCGGTGCGAGATGCGCTACCACAGATACGCTTCCTGGTCACAGAGCTGACTCTTGCCCAGAAGAGGACTGGGCTCTCTGGTGGGCTGCCTGAGAGAGAGGGTTGACAGAGGGGCTTCTCCTCAGTGGTGGAGCCTCCCCCTCCAAGAAGCTGCACTTGGCCTCCCACGTAGGTCTTCCGGTCGGTTGTCTTGACCGCGCGCCGCATGGCCAGACTTCTTGAGAGTGCAGCTTCGCGTAGCCAGGTGTGCATAGGTGCTTCCACCACCCGAAGGAGGAACCTCCGAAGTGTAGCCTAGGCTTCAAGCCTTCTCTCTCTAAGCCGCCTACTTCGCTTGGTGTCTCATCGATAGAGCTGTGTCAATTCCGCTAGAGGTACTAACGTTCTCACCTCAGCCATTCGATGCACTCTCATCCTCAATCGTTCCCTCCTTCGATGGAGATAACTGTCTCCTCTCCCTATTGTGTATTGCCTCTTCCTCCCTCTGGCAGGGCCTTCTGGGCCATCCATCAGAAGGGCTTTGCAGGTTCTAGGAGCTGGTCCACCACACTCACCACCAGCAGCAGCAGCAAAGCAGGACAGGCAAGGGACCAGCAGAGCGCAGCACCAGCTACACCAGGCAGGACGCATGGAAGCAGCACCAGGAAGACCAGCAGCACCAGCACACCAGAAGCACAAGCACAGCACAACAGAGTAAGCACCAGCAGAAGCACCAGCACCACAGAGCAGCACCAGGCAGAGCAAAGGCCACCAGCAGAAAGACAGCACCAGGAGCAGCAACACTAGCACCATAAGCCCCACAGAAGCAAGAAGTCAGCTGCCTAGAGGGTGGATGGGTGGCCCTGTCCTTCTTGCAGAGGCTGCCAGGATAGGCACAGGCTTCCTCTTCTTCCTCATGGTTGTTGGCTGGAGATGTGTCTGGCAGTACAGGTCTGTCTCTGAAATGGTGACCCTGCTTGCGAGCTGCATCCTTTTTATATCTGCCAGGGCTTGATGCAAATGCATGCTGCTCGCCTACATGCGCAGATGAACGTTGCGTCCACTAGGTCATTCGCATATGCAATTGCTGCTAGCGTGCCGTTGATGCAATTCCGCTGTCATCCGCTCTAGGACATCCGCTTGGGCATCCTGCTTCCTTCTGCTGCGGCACATACGGACCTGTTTCGCTGTGTGCTCCCCCGGAAGCCCTGCGGATGTGCCATCCGCTTCCATCTGCTTCCATCCTTCTAGCCTTCCATTGGAGCAATGCTGCTTTACCAATCCTTGCTAACGAACCTATCTCCCCGCATCCATTCCTTTCTGTTGGTTGTCCGCTCTCTTTATGCAATTTGGGGCACTTTTGAGAGTGGATAACAAGCAGATGGAACATTTTTCTTCGTCGCTGTGTCCTTTTTACAAATACTTTTAGGCATCTGTCAGCCCGATGTGAAAGGGCCTTTAACATCCTCTGCTACGTCCTCTTCCCAGCACATCGTGTCCTTTCCGATTGTTTGTCATTCTCTTTATGAAATTTTGGGCCACTTTTGAGAGCGGATTACATGAGTGATAACAATGGATGGAAAATTTGCTCGTCCACTGTGTCCTTTTTACATACGTTTTGCATCCGTCGGCCGATGTAACTTAGCCTTTACTTATGGAAGATTATTTCCAGTTTGATTTACTGCTTTGGAGAAAATGTCTTCTGTATCTTTTACTATTAGCCCTTATTTAATTCAGTGACATATGATTTGTTTTGAAATTGTTCCAAAGAAAAATATAATTTTGGAGAAATTTTCATGGATAGAGAAACTGGAACACTCTTGCACTATAATTTATTTATTTATTTAATATATGGCATACAATGTCAGGCAAATCCACAAATGCTGGACACAATACAGTCCTGACAGGCTAGATTGCTAGTTCATTCCTACCTTTGGTGCACAGAGGGAAAAGAAGTAGCTTTACACCAGCTAAGTAGCAGTTAGCATTGCTGGCTCTTCCAGGCTCCTCCACTGATCTCACCTTGCCTTTTTCATCTATGGAAAGAAATCAATTACTTGGTTTTAATGGGGCTACTTCTAGTTGGGTTAGATGTATGCTTCTTTCTTTCATTATCATGTTTACTTCTTTGTGAGCTCTGGTTTTGGCTGCGACGGCCTCCTGCAACCCTCTGCCAGGGAAAACGGACCTCCATTTTGTTGGCAGAGACACTGCAGGCTGGTCCTTTGCTATTTCCAGGGCAGCCCCGCAGGCCAGATCTAAGCAACTCACAGGCCAAATCCAGCCCACAGGCCTTGAGTTTGACACTCTTCCTTTTTCTTCTAGTAGTTCATATAGTTTACACTTAATACATTTATTATGTGGATGTTCTTTGGGCATTAACACACACATGGAACATATACTGCAAACTAAATAGTATCAGTCACCTGTTCCACGAGTTTGTTTGTTTTTTGCTAGTTCTTTTCAGGATAAAAAAAGTTATGTAAAAGTAGGATATTTTATCTCAATATATGTTCTAGCACTTGTGCTATCCAAGAGGCCTTGGTAATTGTCCCACAAACAAGATATAGGCCATAATTGAGAAGATTTATGTTTTGCCAAGTTATCTTGAATATGCTATATTGCTCTTCTACTCAATACTAGTTTTATTATAAGAATTTTAGTTCTTTCAGAAACTGATATTATTAGTCAGCAATTAAATTTGGCTTTTCTTATATGGGTAAACACATTTAGAGGCATCTTTATATGGTACTTCCAGGATACCCTGAAAAGGATCTGGGGGAAATACAATGCACTGCTTTACATCTTTAGTTATCTCCAAAGGTATCTATGATCACAGTAGCACATCATCCTGGTTGCTCTTCTCTGTACTTTTCCTAGAGTCTCAACATATTTTTTATAATGTGGTGAACAAAACTGGATGCAGTACTCTAGGTGTGGCCTTACTAAAGCTTTATACAGTGGTATTAGTACTTCCCTTGATCTTGATTGTATTCCTCTATTAAGACAATTTAGGATTGCATTAGCTTTTTTGGCTGCTGCTGCACACTGCTGGCTCATATTTAACTGGTTGTGAACTAAGACTCCAAGATCCCTCTCATAGTTATTGCTATTGAGCCTGGTTTCCCCCAGTCTATATGTGTACTTTGGATTTTTCTTGCCTAAGTGTAGGACTTTACTTTTCTCTATATTGAATTTCATTTTATTAGATATAGTCTGTAAGATCCATCTGGATCTTGAGCCCTATCTCTTGAGTGTTTATTCCTGCCAGCTTAGGATCATCTGCAAATTTGGTAAAGTTCCCCTTCTATCCTCATCTAACTCATTAATAAGATATTCGAAAGTATTGGGCCCTAAGATGGAAACCTTGTGGCAACCCTTCTGTCTTACTTCCGCTCCATGTAGAACTTAGACCTATTAAGGACTAGACAACCGTTGAGTACGGTTTTGCCAGCCAGCCATGAATCTATCCAGTGGTGATGCTATCTATTCCACTTTTTTTCTAGCTTTACTAAGAAGTAGGTTTGTAGTCTACTTTGTTCAATGCCTTGCCTGAAATTCTAAATACATTATGTCCACAGTTTTTTGCTGGTCTACTAATTTAGTCACTGTGTTTGAAGAATGAAATGAGATTAGTTTGGCAAATGATCGTTGTTCTTAACAAATCCATTTGACTGCTAAGTTATTACTTTTTTGTTCTTAGAATGTTTGGCAGAGATCTGTTTTTTTATTATCTTTCCAGTAATTCCTGGGTATTGATGTTAAGTTGATTGATCTATAGTTTCCTGAGTCTGTTGTTTTTTCCTTTTTTGAAGATGGGAACCACTCGCTCTTTTCCAGTCCTCAGGAGTTTCCCCTGGTTGCTCCAGGATTTTTGAAAGATATAGTGCAGTGGTTCTAGACTCACCTCTGCCAGCTCCTTTAAGAACTCTGGTGATATAAATCTTGTCAGGCCCCGGTGATTGTTTTTCATCAAGATCAAGACAGGTGTTCTCTTACTATTTTCTTACTTAATTTTAATTTTTATTTCTGGTCTGTCTTTTACAGTTATGTTTTTGATGGTTGAGCTATAGTTTCTTTTTGCGTGAAGACGGATGCAAAGAATGAGTTAAACAGTTCTGCTTTCTCTCTGTTGCCTTTTACTTCCTTGCCATCTTCTCTCTTTAGTGGACTGACTGTTTCCTTGATTTTTTTTCTTGTTATTTATTTTCTTGTTATTTTTTCTTTGGAAGAAACTTTTTTTTACTATCTTTTACTTTTGTTGCAAGTCTTTGTTCGTTCTGAGCCTTTGCTATCCTGACTCCCATTACTATTGTTGTGTGTTTCTGCATATGTTTGTTTTAGTTGGCTGGCAAAAAGGATATCTATACTTTCTGCTTGATTGGGTGGTCTATAATATACACCTATGGCAATGTCATTCTTTTTTTCTTTTATATTGACCCATATGCATTCTAGGAGGTTTTCATCTTTGGTTTTATGCATTTCTGTAGCAATATAGTTGTCCTTTACATACAGTGCAACTCCACCTGCTCTTTTATGGGGTCTGTTTTTTTTTTAATAGTTTGTAATCAAGTCATAAAACATGCATTGTCGCATGAAGATTAAAAATGTGACTTACATACTTTTGTTACAATGTTAAGATACATATTGCAAGGATAGACTTCAAGTCATTATGACACTGTGCATATATCATCATTTTGATTCAGTCTTAGCTTGCTGCACATATCTCTGTGCCTGCAACCACAATCTGGATTGTTGCACCATTACTGCCTTATCTTCATCACCACTTTATTTCTAAGTCTGTTTGTATGGTAATCTTGCTCCAAATAACTTACAGCAAATGTATGTGTATCTTAATCTATCTCACTGACTCACTCTCATCTGAACATCTGGCTGACTGGGCAATGAACCACTACTGTATACTCACATATAAACAGCCACAAGACTTCTCTAAAATTAAAATTCTTCCTAAAAATAATGCCTATAATACAGGGAATCCATATGCAGTTTCAGTAGTCAGAAGAACCTATAATGCTCTGACATCTTAGCCAAGGAAAGATGAGACAGATAGAGGAACCAAGGTCAGTCTAATCATAGCTAATGATTTCAAAGTACTTTCAGCATTTCATTTGCAGTGTACTTTGTCTCTTACTAAAAATATATATTTTTACAGTAATAGGCTGTCTCCAAAAGTAAACAAAGAGTGGTAGAGATAGTCCTTGAGTTATGACCACAATTGAGCCAAAATTTTGTTGCTAAGTGCAATATTTGTTAAGTGAGTTTGTCTCATTTTACGGCTTTTCTTGCCACAGTTGTTAAATGAATTATTGCATTTAGTTTAGTTTACTTTATTGTCATTGCACCTTGTACAGCGAAATCAAACACCATCTTTCTGGCAGTTCCTCAAGTTTTGAAAGATAGTTATCATGCCATCCTTATCTTCTTTTCACTAGACCGGATATATTCAGTTCCTGCAACTATTCTGTTTTAGTTTCTAGTAGGAAGTCATTTGTTGATATATTTCTTTGCCTTTACTGTATTCTCACTTTTTTTCTTTTTTCTTTTTCTTTCTTTTCTGCAATTTCTATTTTCTTTTTATTCTATTTTCTTTTTAGCTTATAATTTTTTATCTTTTTAATTGTAATGTTTAATAAAATTACTGTAAAGAAATAAAAGATGGATTGGCTTCTCAGAAACTTTTTAAGCATGTTCAAATATAATGTCCCAACGGTAGCCCTTGAAAACAGCTGTTGGGAGAGCATTAAAATTTGCCAGGTTTTTGCATCATCTGGGAACTATTATTTGGTTTAAATTTCAGGCCTGCTTGCAAGAACTCAATATTTGGAGCATTGTTTAAGGATTTTTTCTGCCCTTAAATTAGTGTATAATAAACATAAATAGGGATTAGTTATTTATGAAAGCTTTTGTCTCACCACTGTTCCTTAACTGATAAACACCCTTTATTTCTGAACTTCTATCTGGATCCCCATATCCAAAGATATTACATGAAGTGAGGCTACGGACTCAGGCAGCAGATGCTTGGAGGCAGCACAGGTGGGGGATAAATAAATGTTGAACTCACACCCACTTGTTATAACCATCCTGCTGTCTTCAGGTAGAATAAAGGAAATAACTGATTATACAATATTATTTAATACATGGAATGAAAAGGAGCAGCATCTTGTTTCTGAAGCACCAAATAGTTTTGGTGAAGTATTCTTCAGAAGCCCTAGGCCAAATATCCTTACATCTATGCTATTAAGTCACAGATGAATGATCTGTAATCACTTTCTTCCATTTCCATTTTGTAACTCCTGTGGCCATTGTAACATCTGTGACCATTACCATTGAAAGCATTCACCATTAAGGCTAGATCACACTGGCCGACGGATGCAAAACGTATGCAAAAAGGACACAGCGGACGAGCAAAATTTCAGGGGNGCGGGGAAGTAAAGCAGATGTTCGTAGGAAGCCTAGTGGATGAAAGCGGATGGAAGTGGATGACACATCCGCAGGGGTTCTGGGGGAGAATAGCGAAGCGGACGCATAGCAGAAGGAGCGGATGCATAGCGGATGATGCGGATGCATCATGGACACCTATAGGATGCATAGCGGATGCAAAGCGTTCACTGCGCATGCAGGGAGGATGAATTGCATCAGCTCCGCAATATAAAAGGATGCAGCTCGCAAGCTTTATTTTTATAATTATGAAAGGTATATTCATACTAATAAGCTTTTTAAAAATCTTTTTCAGTTGTGAGTGGAATTTTATTTGTTTTCAATCTCTAACAACCATCTCTTTAACTACAATTATGGATTGTTTGACCTTCTGGAACAGTATTTAACTAAATCTTATCTGTTGTTTTTCCAGGAAGTTTATGTATTTTTGCCCAATAGATGGCCAAGTGTTTTCCTTCTATAAGTAAAACCCAAATTTGAAAGGAAGTTCAATTCAGTGTGGGTACAAAAGAAACCATAAAACTTGAGATAAGAAACTTGGACTCTGTCTATCAATTCCAAGGGGATAAAACCTATACATAGATACATTCTATGTATAAAACCTATACATATACATTCATCCCAGGTGGCCACAATATGGTAAGCTATATTTTTAAACTATGGTAATTAATTCTAAATTTGCAACTATACATTTGAATGATTGTATGCAAATACTGTGCCTCTTTTGTCTTAATTTTGATGATTCATTTCCTCTTTGAGAATGATTTGTAAAAGAGCATCCTCTTTCTTAACAACCTGTTTCCATTGTTTCTTCAATCTATAGGTTGGTGAGCCAGAGAAATCTAGAATTTGTGTAATAAATGTCATTTCCTAACATAAAGACCTATATGATTTCTCCATTATGAATTGTAATATATAAAATGTTGTGCATTAAATTTCATTAAAGTTTGTGTTTTAAAATGTTTTTATCAGCATTTTGTCAAATAAAATTATACATTTTAATATGGTTCTCTGAAAATAATCCATTGCCTAATTGGTTATGTTCACTTAAATATCTGTAAATGCATATGTGCAGTTATGCAGTTTAATTACATTCCTTGCTGATTTATGAAGTCTTTTTGATTGCCTATGAAATCAGATAAGTAGTAGATTTATAAATGACACAGTGGTGATATATAAAGATAATAATATTTTTATAGTAGAATACTAAATGGAGGTAGGTAACATCATGAAATAAAAACCTAAATTAAACAATCCAGTAAACCAACTGTCAGCCTTCAAGATCTTCTGCTATTGCTTTGCATCTTTCGACTGCCATAAGTAACGGGGTGGGTGGGGGGGGAGGTAGGAATAAGTTGGGGA